>CAMRHE010001025.1:0-30000 GCA_947044405.1 Leptodactylus fallax
AACGTTTCTCAACCTGGTCATCCATTGTGATAGCTGTCGCCCGACTGTTTCACATCGCTCAGTGCTTTGCGAAGGACAGATCAACGGAGTGTCATGGCTGGCATATGTGTACGAAACACCCTACCGCAGCGGACATTGAACACGCTGAGCAAGTTATCATCTGGAGTGTTCAACAAGAGGTATATCATCAAGAGATTGACAGTATCTCACGGAGCATCAATCTGTCCAGGAACAGTGCACTTTACGAACTAAAACCGTGTTCTTGTGGATTACAGTGTGGGTCGGTGGAGGTGTTGGCAAATTGCGGCTTCCCGATCTGAAGATTGGTTTATTTGGACTAACTGTTGATTATTGTTTGTTGTGCATGTTTCTTTTTTGTTTTTCAGGTTTGAAGAGGACTTTATGGACATCTCAGGACATTATTAATATTTGTTTTCATTGAAATCTAAAGATTTCAGGCGGGGAGTGTCATGTCCCAGGACTTGGTTTAATTCACTGACATGTATCTGTGATACTGTTTGTCTTTGTAGTTTGTCCCTTCTCTCTCTCTGTATCCTTAGCTGTGATGCTGTAGCTCCTCCCTCCTCTCTCTCTCTCTGTTTAGTTTCACTTCTTTGTAAGCAACATGTCTGCTCAGCTCCTGGTGATTCATCATTTTTCACCTACTGCTGTATGAGGTTTTACAAGATTTACCTGGATTAAAGCATCTGGAATCTTATCTACGCCTCCTCAGTTGAGTTGAACACTATCTGATAAATATCTTGGTGTAAATTGCTGGTTAGCATAGAGACTACAGGACACTCTCACAACCTCACATTTGCAGCCAAGCTATTGAGTCAGAACATTTACAGATAATAAATTATAGCAACACTTGGGGGTTAAAAATGCTCACTGTACCCCTGGATAAATTCCTTCAGGGGTGCAGTTTCCAAAATGGGGTGACATGTCAGGGGATTCCACTGTACTGGCATTTCAGCTCTGCAAAAGTGCAATGGCGTCCAAAAACCAAATAGCGCTCCTTCCCTTCTGTGCCCGGCTGTGCCCAAACAGGAGTTTATACCCACATATCACATTAAGTACCTTATCCTGGGTACACCAGTGTCATACATGTGGGTATAAACTGCGGTTTGGGCACACAGTAGGGCACAGAAGGGAAGGAGCGCTATATGGCTTTTGGAGCGCAGATTCAGATGTTTGGGATCTGGACGCCATGTCATGTTTGCAGAGCCTCTAAAGTACCAGTAAAGTGGAATCCCCTAGGGAATGACCCCATTTTGAAAACTGCACCCCTCAAAGAATTTTTCAAGGGGTGTAGCGAGCATTAGTATCCCAGACGTGACTGCACAGCGGATGGGGAAAAGTGAATATGTAATCTGTGCGTAGTACATTGGGTACACTAAATTCCCTACTATTTCCCCAGTAGTTCCTATTATTGGGGGGTCACTCTGGGGGTCACTTCTGGTTTATTATCCCTCGTAAGCTCTAAATCTGGGGTGTACCCTAATATACGCTTGCACAGCTTATACATTCCCTTCCTGCCGCAGCCAGTTATGCTCTAATGATTTGGCGATTTTTGGGGTTTTTGTCTTCACATTGTACGAGTTATATTTTCTTTATTTCTCTGGTGATGTAGCCATATGAGGGCTTGTTGTTTTCAGGGTGAGATGTATTTTTTAATGACATCATTTTTAGGTGCTTACAACTTATTAAATAAATTTTATTAACTCTTTCTTGGTGGATTAAAAAACAACCCCATCAATTCTGGCACTGCGTTTTATCTTTTAAATTTTTCACCATGCAGAATAGAGCATAAGTAACATGTTATCTTTATTCTGCGGGTCGGTACGATTACGGCGATACCTCATTTATAATGTTTTTTTATGCAATACCAATTTTGCAGAACAAAAACCCATTTGGGGACATAAATTAATTTTTTTTGCATCGCCATCTTCTAAGATGCGTAGCATTTTTATTTTTCAGTTTAGAGAGTTGGTTTAGGGCTTATTTTTTGCGGTACAACCTGTGCTTTTTATTGGTACTGTTTTGGTGTTTTGGGGTACATATGACTTTTTGATCACTTTTTATGGCATATTTTGTAAGGTGAGATGGCGAAAAATCGTTACTTTTGGCGGGTTTTTTCCGTTTTTTTTTCCCCGACTTTCACCGTGTACATTAAATATGGTTGCAGTTTTATTGTACAGGTTGTTACGGACGCAACAATACCAAATATGTATTGTTTTTATTAAATCTTTAGGTTTATTTTTTATATAATTCATTTTATATAGGAAAAGGGAATTTTTGGGGCTTTATTCTTTTATTAATTTTTTTTCACATACTTTATTATTTTTTTTTTCACTTTTTTTTTACTTTTTCTTGTGTCCCATTAGTACACCTGAGCCAGCAATGCTTTGATTGCTGGCTCAGCACTATAGACTGCAAGACACGAGCATACTCGTGTCTTACAGCCTATACAGGAAGTCAGCGCTATGGAAACACAGCGCTGACTTCCTGATGTATCGGCAGGATCAACCAGGTACTGGGGGCTCCAGGCAGCCTGGGGTCACTTGGCAGACCCCGGGCTGCACATTAGAGATATCGGCACCCCCCAATCTCGCCGCGGGGGGGTGCCGGGGGGTCGGCAAGACGGCGGAACCCCTTGGATGCCGCGGTCATGTTTGACCGCGGCATCCAAGGGGTTAAAACCGCCGATCGGAAGTTATGGCCGACCGGGGGGTTATGGAGCAGGGTGTTAGCTGTCAGATACAGCTAACACCCGGTTCCGATACCGCCCGCTCAGATAGTGAGCGGGCGGCCAGCCTCGGGCGTAGTATTACGTCCTGGTGCACGAAGTACCTAGAGCCCAGGACGTAATAGTACGTCCAAGGTCGTTAAGGGGTTAAAGTGTAGTACACATATAGAGACAGCCACGAAAATTATATTACGATGGTATAGGACCCCGACTATGTTACAGTTAGCTTATCCCTCCGAATCAGGGAATTGTTCCATATTTTGGGGAATTGCCCCATAATTCAAGGATACTGGGTCAGGGTTTTTGAGATGCTCTCGGAGATACTCGACTTCCGACTCCAATACACCCCTGACCTGGCTATTTTGATAATCGGAATTCCCAATGCACTGAAAGCACACAGAAAACTTATATGCAAAATTTTGACCATAGCCAAATTGATGTTAGTGCAGAGATGGAAGACAGTAGCTCCTCCGCCTATGTCGGATATGCTAATGGCAGTAAATACATATATGAAAGAATACTAGCACTGGGAAATAACTCCTTCCATAGCTTTGAGAAGATTTGGGAAGCATGGATCTATTCCAGGTTCACTCTGAAAGAGGACAAAGCTGTTACAGGAAACCCGGGAGGGAGGATGTAGTGCCGTGTGGATGGGGGCTTAGCTTGCTAAAATCGGGGCAGACGGAACAGAGGAGGAGTAGGAAACAGGAAAGGACGAAGATGAGTGTCGATACATACACACAAACAGAGGCCTTATAACCAAGGGAAGGTCGGAAATGAGGAACACGTTCTAGGAGTGATTCATGGTAGCCCGTTAAGTGTGCCCGAAAGTTATTGTTATAGTTTACTATGTAAGGGTTAAAATATAACTTGTATTATATTCTATACACTGTATACACAGGGAGTGAAATGTTCTGCAGACAGTCAGCACAAATTAGAGCTCTTGCAGACAGTAAGTCTGGGATAGCGTTCAAGGTCTTGCTGTTTTCAGGAAAGATAAAAGAAAACATACAGATAAGTAATGAGAAGTAACACATATTATGAGAAACTGTGAATCTGCCTAGCAGCGGAACCGGAAAGACCAAATATGTACATTGGTCACATGACTGTTGTGTAACCAACTTGCCTTTAAAACTTGTATGAACTATACAATAAACAAAATCATTCTTACTAGATACCTTGGGTGTGTCTGTAGTTTGTTTTCCCGAGCTCGTACCTGTTCTATATTTAATTTGGATTACGGTGACCTCCATCCCGGGGGAACTTAACCCCCGACACTATGTTAGTATTTTAAATATCTGTCTTATTGATGTATAGCCTGAGAATGTATCTTGGAAGGAAGCATTGTATTATTTCGCAAATTATATTATACTGTATACCAAGGTGCACCACAATATATGTCAATTGTGTTCTTTACCTTATTTTCTTGAAAATGCAAATAAAAATTATTGAAACTAAAAGTCTGTGATTGAGTCTTAAAGGCATATTCCAATCTTTTTTTAGAATTTTATGGCATATGTAAAAGATATGCCATAAAAGTCCTTGATTGGAATATTCTCAGAAATGCAGGCTCACAAACTAACAAGTATTCATGTCATACTTTGTACTATGCATGTGTGAGTTTATGAACTGCAAGCATTTTTTCCCAACACTTACTATCAGGAAATGTCATATTTGCTTCCCCAACTAGATCCCTTAACTTTTTCCTTAATTCTCGGCTAGTTGTTTTGTAGAAATAAAGCTCCTTTTCAAGCTCCTCTATTTTTGCTTCGTATGCCTTAATGTTTCCTGCTGGAATTCCTCGGTCATTATCTAAATTGGAAAAAGAAATAAACAACATATTAATATTCTGTAATCATCTGTACACACCTACATACTGAAAAAGGCTCTAACAATAACCATGTTTACATATGTTTCAGGCAGTTAAACATCTTTTTTGACTACAAAAACACTTGTCCAATGAAATGTATTACTGTAATAGCCAATTGATTATAGTCTTAGGTACTAATATCCAACTGTTCTAATTATATGAATGACCAATAAAATGACTGTTTTGGAAGCACCATCAAGGTTATTGAGTGACCTGCACTCCAGTCACTTCTATGGGGCTACTGGGATTCTAATCAACAGCAGTGCCCGCAGCCCCATACAGTAGAGGTGAATAGATGGATGCATTGTTACTGAATGCAGAACATCATTTAACATATTATTTATCGGATTCCTCACTGTGGGCTGCTCAAGGCCCTGTATCCTGAACAGAGTTTGACACTGCACAAGGTAGCAGCCCAGGTTTGGAAGCTAAGTAAACAAGTGACTAGGTTTAATGATATACCAGCAGATAATCCTGTATCCTGGCTGCAAGTGTGAGGTTGTGAGAGTGTCCTGTAGTCTCTATGCTAACCAGCAATTTACACCAAGATATTTATCAGATAGTGTTCAACTCAACTGAGGAGGCGTAGATAAGATTCCAGATGCTTTAATCCAGGTAAATCTTGTAGAACCTCATACAGCAGTAGGTGAAAAATGATGAAATACCAGGAGCTGAGCAGACATGTTGCTTACAAAGAAGTGAAACTAAACTGAGGAACAGAGAGGAGGAGCTACAGCATCACAGCTAAGGATACAGAGAGAGAAAAGGGACAAACTACAAAGACAAACAGTATCACAGATACATGTCAGTGAATTAAACCAAGTCCTGGGACATGACAAGGGGACTCCCACACCTTTACACTTTACCAGACTAGCAATATTGGGTAGTGGGTAGACAATGGAGTGACCTCCATGATACAACTTTATGTACAAGGGGCATTTGTGTCAATTGACCAAGCCCAGGAGTCACACCTTATACCCCATACAAGTTTTTCAGTTATCTGCAGTTATTTCTTGCTATTAATGTCCACTTGCAGAGTCAAGTCCGTCCATCTCATCCTACCCTTTAATTGGGACAATACGTATGATGGGTCCTAAAGGGCCGATTTTACCTTTATACACCCACACCAGTCTAAGTTAGCTGATACACACCTGTGGGTGAAGGATGAATGGAAAAGCCTTATCTCATCTCATACTAAGAAGCAGAGGTATGAAGCTCTGCAATGACACATGCATGGTCGGACTGGCCCACCGGGGAACCACTGGGGACAAGTGAGTAGGTTTTTTGGGGGGTTTTATGGGTGTTTTTTCACCTCCCCCAGATAATAATAATAATAAAAAAAAAAAATAATATATATAAAAAATTATACTGGACAACCTCTTAAAAGTGTGAGGCATTAGGGGGCATATTAAAGGGGTTGTCCAGGCAGAATTTTTTATGGTTTATCCTCAGGATAGGCCATAAATACCTGATCTGTAGGGAGCCGACACCCGGCCCCGGACCGATCAGCAGTACAGAGCAACTTCTGGCGCCCGTCCTGTACACAATACGGGGATGGAAGCAGAAAGCTCTGTTCACTGTATATTAGCCAGGCACCTTCACTGCATCTCAGCACATATTGAAGTTAGTGGGAGCTCAGCTGCAGTGAAGGCGTCGGGCTGCTATACAGCAGATGGAGCTTTCTGCTTCCGGCCCTGTATTCTGTACAGAACAGGTGCCGGAAGTGGTTCCATACAGCTGATGGGGTCGTGTGTCAGCCCCCTACCGATCAGGTATTTATGGCCTATCCTGAGGGTAGGCCATAAAAAAGTTAACCCTGGACAACCCCTTTAATATGCATCACACAGTTTAATGTACCCTGCACTGGATGTTAGCCTTCATCACTGCCCCCACACAATATAATGGCCCCATCACTGTTCCCCATACAGTATGGGGAACCAGTGCAGAGGCCACTGTATTGGGGCCATTAAAAAAATTTGGCCCAGACAACCCCTTAAAAGAGGTTGTCCATAAACTGGAGCAACCACTGTGGAGGCCAGGGAGGTGTAAAAATTTAAAAAAAAAAAAAAAAAAGCATACTCACCTGTCCCCAGCACCCCGTTGTCCCCCGCCTGTGTCTGTTCGGTCTCATGGCGCCTCATTTCTAGAAATCTTGTACCTAATTGGTCTCAGCGGTCACATGAGGTGCAGGGCCCCCAGCAAGAAGGCGCCGGTATGAGACTGAATGGACACTGGCAGTGGACAACAGAGCACCGGGGACTATTTTTTGTTTATTATTTTACACCTCCAGCTCACCACATGGGTTGCTCCAATTCCTGGACAACCTCTTTAAAGGATCTATCCATCCTTCTAATATTGATTGTCCGTAGAATAGGCCATCAATTTTACATCTGCTGGGGTCCGACAGCCAGGACCTCTGCAGATCAGCTATTCCATGACAATGTGGCTACAGGTCATGTTAACAATTCTAGGAGCCATGCTGTTCACTTGCCATACAGAGTTTAGCTTATTTTAGTTCAGCTGTAGTTTAGGTAGTGCAGTGGTGCACATCGTATGGCGGGTGAGCAGCATGGCTCCCGACATGTTATTTCCTTTAGCTGCCCTGTCTCAGCACAGCTGATCTGCAGGGGTCTTGGCGGTGGGCCCCTAGAAACAATTCCACTGGTGGCTCCTAGACATCCCAGTCCAACACTGCACACATGTACAGTGGGGAAAAAGTATTTAGTCAGCCACCAATTATGCAAGTTCTCCCACTTAAAAAGATGAGAGAGGCCTGTAATTGTCATCATAGGTAGACCTCAACTATGAGAGACAAAATGAGAAAACATATCTAGAAAATCACATTGTCTGATTTTTTAAGAATTTATTTGCAA
Source organism: Leptodactylus fallax (assembly GCA_947044405.1). Taxonomy (NCBI): domain Eukaryota; kingdom Metazoa; phylum Chordata; class Amphibia; order Anura; family Leptodactylidae; genus Leptodactylus; species Leptodactylus fallax. The sequence continues at coordinate 7,493 of CAMRHE010001025.1, forward strand.
ATTATGGTGGAAAATAAGTATTTGGTCACCTACAAACAAGCAAGATTCCTGGCTCTCACAGACCTATAACTTCTTCTTTAAGAGGCTCCTCTGTCCTCCACTCATTACCTGTAGTAATGGCACCTGTTTGACATTGTTATCAGTATAAAAGACACCTGTCCACAACCTCAAACCGTCACACTCCAAACTCCACTATGGTGAAGACCAAAGAGCTGTGCAAGGACACCAGAAACAAAATTGTAGACCTGCACCAGGCTGGGAAGACTGAATCTGCAATAGGCAAGCAGCTTGGTGTGATGAAATCAACTGTGGGAGCAATAATTAGAAAATGGAAGACATACAAGACCACTGATAATCTCCCTCGATCAGGGGCTCCACGCAAGATCTCACCCCGTGGGGTCAAAATGATCAAAAGAATGGTGAGCAAAAATCCCAGAACCACACGGGGGGACCTAGTTAATGACCTGCAGAAAGTTGAGACTAACGTAACAAAGTCTACCGTCAGTAACACACTACGCCGCCAGGGACTCAGATTCTGCAGTGCCAGATGTGTCCCCCTGCTTAAGTCAGTACATATCCGGTCCCGTCTGAAGTTTGCTAGAGAGAATTTGGATGTTCCAGAAGAATATTGGGAGAATGTCATATGGTCAGATGAAACCAAAGTAGAACTGTTTGGTCGAAACACAACTTGTCGTGTTTGGAGGAGAGTGAATGCTGAATTATATCCAAAGAACACCATACCTACTGTGAAGCATCGGGGTGGCAACATCATGCTTTAGGGCTGTTTCTCTGCAAAGGGACCATGACGACTGATCCGTGTACATGAAAGAATGAATGGGGCCATGTATCGTGAGATTTTGAGTGCAAACCTCCTTTCATCAGCAAGGGCATTGAAGATGAAACGTGGCTGGGTCTTTCAGCATGACAATGATCCCAAGCACACCACCAGGGCAATGAAGGAGTGGCTTTGTAAGAAGCATTTCAAGGTCCTGGAGTGGCCTAACCAGTCTCCAGATCTCAACCCCATAGAAAACCTTTGGAGGGAGTTGAAAGTCCATGTTGCCCAGTGACAGCCGCAAAACATCACTGCTCTAGAGGAGATCTGCATGGAGGAATGGGCCAACATACCAGCAACAGTGTGTGCCAACCTTGTGAAGACTTACAGAAAACATTTGGCCTCTGTCAATGCCAACAAAGGATATATAACAAAGTATTGAGATGAACTTTTGTTATTGACCAAATACTTATTTTCCACCATAATTTGCAAGTAAATTCTTTAAAAATCAGACAATGTGATTTTCTGGATTTGTTTTCTCATTTTGTCTCTCATAGTTGAGGTCTACCTATGATGACAATTACAGGCCTCTCTCATCTTTTTAAGTGGGAGAACTTGTACAATTGGTGGCTGACTAAATACTTTTTTCCCCACTGTATGTGTCCCGAGCAGCAAACAAGCAGCTTATACAGCTGTACATAATTCTCCAAAATTATCCCACTACAGTCAGACTCTTTAAAATGGGAAGAATTCCTCAATGTCATCAACTGCTGGCTCCAGATGCTGATTTTGTGCATTTAATGTGGTTATATGGCTCTGTCCAGAATTTTTTGGTTGGAGGTCATAGTGGTGTCACTCCACCACACCACAGCTTGCTCAATTCAACTCTCTTAGAATTGCAAATATAATCCCCTCCCTCTGTAGGTAGGACGTTTGACTACATAACATGAAAGAGATGAGGCTTCGACAGCTTTATTGATGGTAATGATTCAGCATATCATAACATTGCCTAACACGGTCTGAAATCAGCATATTACACTGTCTCCTACATAGAACAAAAAGTGACTAATAGTGTTTGTGTCTCATTTAGTGCCACAGAAGCAGCTTCCTAAAAAAAAGTATAATACCAAAATGTATGTGTGCACCAACCACCAGCAACAACCTTACCTTTAAATTGCTGTAACAGGAGCTGCATCTTTTGTTCATGCTCCTTTTGTTGCTGTGTTAAGCGTCTGTCATTTTGCAAAGTGAGATGCTCTAAGGCAGACTCCAGCTCTCTTATTACGTTCTCTTGCTCTGACACCTTCATGGACAATTCTTGTATTTGTATCTGCAATTTCCGTTCTGTCTCTCGTAGATTTACCACCTAAAACAAATACATACAATATATGTATTTATATATGTGTAAAATCTGTACCAATTTACAGAATGTGTTGACATTTTTAAGTCTGCTTAAAGATGACCTTTCAATACCTCTACCCACTCCAACTCTTTGCATACTTAAATAGGTGGCATTCCAGAATCAGTAGAGTGGCACCTGTTGGATGCGAAGAGTTGGGATTGGTGGAGGAAGTGAAATATCCACTTTAAGGACCTATAAGCCTTGCCTCAAACATTACAATGGATGTTCAACTAGGTTAAATAGGAAGGTTATTTTTAACACTGGGAATAAATGTTTTTCATAGCTCACTACTGATCTCCAGGAAAAACAAAAAATCAGATAGGATAAAAGCCAATTTAACAGATTGTTACTGCAATGACAGACATAAGGTGTCAATCTGCTGGCCCTATTACATGGTAGGCTGGTCCTACCTATAAATTGCTAAAGAATGACGATGTATCTCTTGACACCTTCATGACATATATGGTGGACGTCAGGTCTTTAAAGGGAACCTGTCAGATGGTTTTTTTCCCTCCATAAACTGTGCCCATCATGAACTCCTCCTCAGATCGACAATTAACCACTATGATGATGTGGTCAGATGTGACCATGGCATCTGAAAGATTACTTTTACTTTCAACACTATTTCCTGCAGCTGAACAGCTACCCCCTGCAGTGAGCTCAAGGAAGCTGTTTGTTTGCCATGACAGTCTGGGGCTTTCTGAAAGCTCTCAGGCATGCCAGTGACAGGTTTTAATAAACTCTCTCTCAGAAACAATTTAACAGAAGCCTAGCTATTTTACTATAGACTGCAATACTACAGTACTGCAGTCTAAGGTATAACTAATCTAATTATTACCTGTTCAAGCCCCTTAAAAAAGGGGGTTCAGGTAAAAAAAAAAAAAAATATATCTACACAAAAAAAACCTTTTGGCTAATCACCACATCTGAAAATGTCCATAATATTAAAATACAGAAATATTTATCCCATACTGTGAACCCCAAAAGTAAAAACTGCCCTGCAAAAAAGCCCTTAAGCCATTCTGTAGACAGAAATCTAAAAAAGTTATTGGTGTCACAATATGGTGTTGCACAGAAATATGTTTTAATACCTTTAAAAAAAAAATTTAAGTCTGAAAAAAATAAAAATACATATATTTAGCATTACTGTGATTGTGCTGTGTTGTAGAATAAAGGTAATATGAAATGAATAAAGGGGTCATAAAAATAAAAACTGTAAGAAAATGGCACAACTGTACTCTTCCAATTCCACTCTGATTTTTTTTTCCAGCTTCCCAGTTCAATACACAGAATAATAAATAGTGCTATTAAGTCCTTTTCTCGTTGCATTCATTCGGTGGGGGTGGGAGGACAGCACCATGTGTATATACTTGGCCACTAGGAGACCGGCACTAAGAATAGTAAAAGAGGTTGGCTCCGCCTCTGGGCTATACCCTCTCCACAGACACTATGCTAACCAGTTTGTACTGCAGCAGTAGGAGAGAGACACAAAAACAAAAAAGAACCTGAAAATGAACCAAAACAGTCCAGGGCAGGAACAACAAGGGGGAATCTACTGAATAAAACGAGAAAATGATTTTATGGTGAGTACAAAAATCAATTTTTCTTGGTTTTTTTCATTATGACACAGCATCATGGGATGTCCTAAAGCAGTCCCAGAGGGTGGGAATTACACAGCTATGCGTGCAACCTAGTGCATAGCCGCTTGCAGAACCTTATGACCCAAGCTGGCATTGGCAGAGACCACAGAATGGATCTGGTAAAACTTGGTGAAAGTGTGGACAGAGGCCCAGGTGGCAGTCTTGCAGACCTGGGCGGCGGAGACCTGATGCCGAACAATACAGGAGGCTCTGACTGCTCTCATGGAGTGAGCCGTCACACGGAGGAGCGGCACCCTATCCTTGAGGCGATAGGCCTCCCTGATAGCAGACCCGAATCCATATGGAGAAGGAAGCTTTGGAAGCAGGCAGGCCCTTTCGAGGGCCCTCAGGGAGAACAATCAAGACATCCGACTGATGAAAGGGGTCAGTGAGAGACAAACAGACCTGGGCAGAAAAACGGTAAGACGATGTCCTCGTTGATGTGGAAGGAAGAAACCACCTTAAACAGAAAAGACAGTGGCGGACGAAGAACAACCTTGTCGTTGTGGAGAACAAAAAAAAGGAGGCTTCTTCTGGGACAAGGCAGCCAAATCGGAGACTCTGCAGAGGGAAGTAATGGCCACCAGGAAGGACAGAAGGCAAAGAGAGATCTCACGCAACGGCTGCCTTCTCAGATCGCCATTCAGTTGGCAACCTGGGAAGGTAGCCATTCCAAAGTTTGCACCACAGACTGGTTAAAGAGGACCTTTCATGTCCTCATGCACATACGGTTTTATATACCGCTAGAAAGCCGACAGTGCGCTTAATTCAGCGGTATATAAAACCACTTGTGCATGAGGTCATGAAAGGTCCTCTAAGCCTGGCAAGGTCACCTATGGCCCAGGTAAGGGAGGCTGCCCAATCTGGGGGGGGGGGGGGGCCCTGGACTGGCTTAGGCAGAAGGTAGAGAGAACAAATGGGCTTAGGTTGGCCGCATGGTAACTTTTATTACAGTGGGCACATGTATAAAATGTGGCGGCATCGGGGGAGGGGGGCGTCACTCTTCACGGGCGGACATGCTGGAAGGGTGCTCAAGAAATAGGGGTAACCCAAAGGTGTTAATTACCAGACCACCAGAAGAATGTCCGATCGCCAGCTGCTGCAGAGAGGCTGCACAGAGACGGTTGCCCAGTTTCTGTATCCCTCAAGAAGACAGAGTATCCCTGAGCAGCTTGCAGGAGCTGCTGGAGAAGCAGAGAAAAAAAAACAGGAAATGAAGAAAAGAAGTTTGTGAGGAGAACCAAGGGTCGTTACCCTAGTGTCAGCCTCCTAGTGGCCAGGTCTATACCCATGGTGCTGTCTCTCTCAATGAAATAAGTGAGAAACAAGCCCTTGTTAAGCTCGGGAAATATGGGAAAAATAAAGTTATGGCTTCTAGACAACAGGAAGGGGTTAAAGAATAAGTGTACATGTGTATATTATTTTGTTATGTGTTTATTACTACTTACAGCCAGTAGCTCTATATGAGTTCTACAAATTTATTGGGATTCTATTACCCACTGTCTAATGGTTGCTGGAAAGAACCTTAATGATTGGTTGATGCATAAGGGGGAAATCCATAAAGAGCTTTGTTGCCACTGACTCCCGTTTCCAGCATAGAACTCCCACATAATGCCGCTTTATACAAAACCAGAAGGGTTTAGATGCAAATCATAAAAGCTGAAGTGGAAAATATCTTGCATTAGAAACTGCAAATCTGCATCAAGTCTTCAAATCCGCAACATAATTTTTCCACTTTATGTAAAAGTGGAGGGATGCTATTTGGCAGGTCTGGATGTGGACATATATATACATATCATAATATGAGAATAAATAAGATTATATAGCTTTTAAGTAACAGAATAGAAATTGTGGATTACAGTGATAACTTTCACACCTTGTTAAAGTACTTGATGAGAATAGATCTGGTCTCGGAAGCAGAAAGCGAGCTGAACTTCTCAATGACATTGGCTTCACTTTGTGTAAGTATCTGAGAGGAGTCCTTTAAGGCTTGTTGTTGACTCTGAATGCACTCATTCTTGTATTCAATAGCAGCCTCCAAAGCTTCAATTCCCTCCTCTAGTTGGAACAAAATGTGTTCTTCCTGAGGAAGCAAGTATCTGAGAATCTCAGAAGTGTTTGAGTCACATCATAAGAAACAGAACACACTACTCAATTTCTCATTTTATAGTTACTTAAATACTGTTAAGCACAGAACACATGCAGTAAATATACTTTATTGCAGGCAAATTACAAGACAAATAACACTTTTACAATCATAAGAATAAAGAAAAAACATTCCTACTGTTTATTAATAGGCAGCCAAATTCTGGTTAGAAGGCATAAACAGCCCCAGGATCACCAACTATCCCTGGCCACATATTTCAGAAAACTGAAACAAAGTTTTTCGTAGCAGTTTCGCTACAGTTTTTTAAACCAACAGCAGGATTGGATTTAGCAGGATTTATATTTCCAACTCCATTTGTAGGGACTTTTTTTAAACGCCACGATTTGGCGTTTTACAGTACCTGCAAAGTGGATGAGATTCTGGCTAATCCTATCCACATTTTGCAGAAAAATATCCACAGCTGAAATGCTGCAATTTCATAAACAGTTGTGTTTTTCAAAGTTGCATCATGTCAGTTATACCTATGGAAACGCTGACATTTACTATATAGATATAAATAGGGACAGAAAGTCCACTGATGAAAACTCTGCGGACTTTCTGTGAAAAGCGCTGGGGAAAAAAATTGTGAAACGTTTCTGCTGCAATTTTTTCCACAGCATTTTTTGGCTGTGGTTCACTATGAGGGGACTTAGCTAAAAGCAGCTTTTCCACTATGTATGGCCACAGCCTAAAAGAGCTTTCCTACTAATGACACTTATTCCCTATGCACAGGTTAGTTGCTGCAGAATTGTTATTTCATGAAGAAGCACAGGCCAAGCACAGCAGCTAAGTGGTTAGCACTGTTGCCTTGCAGTGCTGGAGTTCTGGGTCTCAATCTGACCAAGGAAAACACCTGCATGGATACACCTGGGCACTCCAGTTTCTTCCCACACTCTACAAACATACAGATAGGGAATTTAGATTGTAAGCCCTACTTTGAGACAGAGAGTGATGACAATATCTTTAACCCCTTAAGGACACAGCCCAAAAGTGTGTTAAGGACCAGGCCTTGTTTTTCAAAACTGACATGTGTCACTTTATGTGGCAAGAACTTAGAGACGCTTTAACTTACACAAGTGATTTTGAGATGGTTTTCTCGTGACACATTGTACTTCATGTTAGTGGTAAACACTAATCAATATTTTTGTATTTATTTATAAAAAAATAGGATATTTGATGGAAATTTGTAAAAAAAAAAAAAAAAAAAAAAAATAAAAAAAATCGCAATTTTCAAAATGTGAAATTCTCTGCTTTTCAGACAGATAGTCATATCACCCAAATACATTAATAAATATTATCTACCATATCTCTGCTTTATATTGGCATAATCTTTTAATCGTCCTTTAATGTATTTTGGACATTATAAAGTTTACAAGTGTAACAGCGATTTTCCAGATTTACAAGAAAATTTCCCAAACTAATTATTTAGGGACCACTTCAGTTCTGAAGGGGATTATAAAGGCCTATATATTAGAAACCCCCCATAAATCACCCCATTTTCAAAACTGCATTTGGGAAGTTTGTTAACCCTTTAAGCATTTCACAAGAATTAAAACAATATTGAGGTGAAATTTAGACATTTTATTTTTTTCCACTAATCCCTTCATTTAGCCCTAAATTTAACACATTCACAAAGGGTTAAAGGAGAAAATGCATCTCACAGTTTATTATACAATTTCTCCAGAGCACAGAAATACCCCACATGTGGGTGTAAACTGATGTTTGGGCATTCGGCAGTAAACGGAAGGGAAGTAGTGATACTGGACGTTTGAAAAGCAGATTTTGCTGGAATAGTTTTCAGGTGCCATGTCTCAATTGCAAAGCCCCTAGAGTATCAAAACAATGGAAACCCCCTAAAAGTGACCTCATTTTGGAAACTACACCCCTGACAGAATTCATCAAGGGGTATAGTGAGCATTTTGACCTCACAGCTGTTTCACAGATTTTCTAACATTGGGATGTATGAATGAAAAATTACTAAAACATCACTTTATCCCCAAAGTTTTCATTTTCACAAGGGGTTAAAGGAGAAAAAAGGACCCCATAGTTTGTTAAACAGTTTCTCCTGAACACAGCAATACCCCATATGTGGTCGTAATCTGCTGTATGGGTACATGGCGGGGCTCGGAATGGAAAGAGCGCTATTTAGCTTTTGGAGGGCAGATTTTGCTGGAATAGTTTTCAGGTGCCATGTCGCATTTGCAGAGTCCCTAAAGTACCAATATAATGGAAACTCCCAAAAGTAACCCCATTTTTAAAACTACACCCCTCATAGAATTTATCCAGGGGGTATAGTGAGCATTTTGACCTCACAGCTGTTTCACAGATTTTATTAACATTGGGACATAAAAATGAACAATTACTTTTTTTTTCCAATAAACCGTCCATTTAGCGACATATTTTTAATTTTTGCAAGTGGTTAAAGAAGAAAAAGCTCCCCACAGTTTGTTACACAATTTCTTCTGAACACAGAAATGCTCCATATGTGGTTGTAATCTGCTGTATGGGTACATGGTGAGGCTCAGAATGAAAAGAGCGCTATTTGGCTTTAGGATGGCAGATGTGGCTGGAATAGTTTTCAGGTGCCATGTCGCATAGTCCCTAAAGTACCAGTACAATGGAAACCCCTCAAAAGTGATCCCATTTTAGAAACTACACCCCTCAAGGAATGTATCAAGGGGTATTATCATTTTGAGCCTAAAAATGCTTCCCAAAAATTAATGTACAAAGTGAAAATTGAAGTTTTTGAAGAAATATCCAATTTCAGAATACGTTGCGGCCACTTTGTGGCATCAGAGACATGCACTCCTAAAACTATTAAGTGGCTATCCTGGGGAAAAAAAAAATATATGTGGGTGTAAACTGCTGCTTGGGCACACAGCAAGGCTCAGAAGGGAAAGAGCACTGTGTTTTTTTTAGTTTTTGGAGTACACATTTAGAGGGACTTTCTGGACGCCATGTTGTTTTTGCAGAGCCCTGGAGGTGCCAGTAAACTGGAACTCCCCAAGAAGTGACCCCATTTTGTAGGGGCAATTTTAGGGTCTCTGCAAATGTGACATGGCGTCCAAAAACCAACAATCTAAATCTGCGCTCCAAAAGTACATAGTGTTCCTTCACATCTGCACCCTGCTGTGTGCCCAAATGGCAGTTTTTTTTTTTAAACTCGTTTTATTGAAAATTGCGTATCAGACACAAGAAAAGGAATCAAAACATATACATAACATGTTGCGCACCAGAAAACGAGAATTTAAATGTAAATTCACTAAACACACTACATCCCACCTCGCCAGGCCCTCGTCCAACCGGACCCCACAACTCAGACTCGGTACAGAGAGGATATAATCAGGACATGCACAATACAGTATACATCAGTTATCATGTGCAAAACATGCAGTCAATAAGTCAAAGGTAACAACAAGGATACTCTCCAAAATGAGAGGTCGTGGATACTCCCGGTGTCTCGCACCCCTCACGGCATGAGTAAATGAATGGCAGAACGCAATGAGGGAGCCGTATATTGGGTTACCGGAGAATTGCACCATGCTCCCCACACCTTATGGAATTTCTGAGGGCACCCTCTCCCTTTATACACAATCTGGTTATAAGGAAGAACAGTATTAACAAGTTTCTTCCACTGAGATACTGATGGGGGTTTCGGAGCCATCCATCGCAGTGCGATAGCTTTCCTAGCATAAAATAAAGACTCCCTCAAAAGGATTCTAACATGGTGTTGCCATAACTCTTCATCTAATACACCGAAAAGGCATATCTCTGGGGTTAATGGTATAGGTTTAGCCAGAACTTCCACCAGGAGATCCACGACCCCTTTCCAAAAACAATGTATGATCGGACATTCCCAAATCATATGCCAAAAGTCTGCCTGTGGACAAAGACACCTAAGGCATCCTGGGTTGGGCAGACGTCCCATTTTGTAGAGACGGGAAGGTGTCAAGTAACATTGGTGGAGAATATATGTTTGAATCAGTTTGTTGTTAGCTGAAGGTGACACATGTTGAGGAGATTCAAGGATGTCTTGAAACATCTCATTTGTGAGAGTTGGGATATTGATGCACCACCGCGTCAGGGCCGGGGCGTCCAATGTGGATATCTTGGCCTGTATCAGATGTGCATATAAAGTAGATATCAAACCCCCAGGGCCCTGTGAGCGAAGTATGCCGATAAGCGGATACTCAGATATATTGTCCAATCGATCCGGGAACTGAGAAGAGAGTGCATGTCTAATCTGTAGATATCTAAAGAACTGTGTTCTAGGGATGCCATAGGAGGAGCTCAGCGAGTCAAATGTTTTAAAAACACCTTGTATATACAGGTCACTAAGAGAGGACACGCCATACTGCGACCAGGCCCGGGCGCCAGGCAGGGCAAATAACGTCGGCAGACCAGGGTTGTGCCAAAGCGGGGTCTCCGCAGGTATATCAGAATAAGCGGACACTTTTTTCGCCTGACGCCAGACCTGTCCAGCCAGGGTATGGATGGGCAACAATCTCCCCCTGAACATGGCCGGTTGTTCCAACACCGGCCACAAATTACGCAAACCCAGGTGGTGAGCCAGATGTGCCTCGGACCCCGGTAGGGAATCAGATGAGAGCCACTTCCTAATAAAACGGAGCTGTCCTGCTAGGTAGTAAAGAAACAGATCAGGGAGTGATGTGCCCCCGAGCTGCTTCGGTCGTTGTAGAGATGACAACCTAAGCTTAGATCTAGAGTTTCCCCATATAAAGGAGATATTGAGGGAGTCCATTTGTTTAAAAAATCTAAGGGGCACGGACACAGCAGAATGGCTTATAGCATATAGACATTTGGGTAGTACTATCATTTTAACGAGGTTGATTCTACCAGCCACTGACAAAGGCAGTGTAGCCCAAAGATTAAACTTAATCCTAAAGTGCGAGATGAGTGGAAAAATGTTCTGTTCCAAAAAACACCTATGGTCCCTAGATATAAAGATGCCCAGATATTTGCAAGTTGAGACTGTAGTCAATCCACATACCACATTTCCCTCAGCTACACTTGATGCGCAGCCAATATGCATGTATGAGGACTTAGTCCAATTGGTTCGCAGGCCAGAATAATTACCAAATTCGTCAATTATAGCCATGGCTCTGGGCAGGGACCGGGAGGGGGTCCAAATGGCAGTTTAAGCCCACATGTATGACACTGGTGTATCCAGGATAATGTACTTAGCAACACCATATGTGGGTATAAACTGCTGTTTGGGAACAGCAGGGCACAGAAGGGAAGGGGCGCTATTTTGGTTTTTTTTGTTTTTGGACACCATGTCACTTTTGCAGAGCCCCTGAATTGCCAGTAAAGTGGAATCCGCAGACACATGACCCCATTTTGGAAACTACACCCTTCAAGGGATTTATCAAGTGGTGTAGCGAGCATTATTAACCCTTAAGTGTTGCATGCTTTTAATTTCCAGAAATGAATGCGCAGCTGATAATAAAAAGTTAAAAATAACATTTTTCCAGAGATACACCAATTCAGTGCCTGATATGTTGTGCCCGGCTTATGTCTGCACAGACACACACTCCAAAAACTGTTAAGCGGGGATCCCAGGCACAACATCTTTTGGAGCGTTCATATCTGATACAAGCCGGGTACAACATATTATGCATTAAAATGATGTATTCCTGGAAAAATTGTTGTCATTTTCACCTTTCACAATCAGCAGCGTATTCATTTATGGATAATAAATTATAGCAACACTTGGGGGTTAAAAATGCTCACTGTACCCCTGGATAAATTCCTTCAGGAGTGTAGTTTCCAAAATGGGGTCACATGTCAGGGGACTCCACTTTACTGGCGTTTCAGGGTTCTGCAAAAGTGCAATGGCGTCCAAAAACCAAACCGTCCAAGTCTGTGCTCCAAAAACCAAATAGCGCTCCTTCCATTCTGTGCCCAGCTGTGTCCATACTGCAGTTTATACCCACATATGACATTAAGTACGTTATCCTGGCTACACCAGTGTCATACATGTGGGCATAAACTGCAGTTTGGGCACACAGCAGGGCACAGAAGGGAAGGGGCGCTGTGTGGCTTTTGGAGTGCAGATTCAGATGTTTGGGACCTGGGTGCCATGTCATGTTTACAGAGCCTGTAAGGTACCATAACAGTGGATTCCCCAAAGGAGTTACCCCTTTTTGAAAACTGCACTCTTCAAAGAGCTTATCAAGGGTTGTAGAGAGCATTAGTATTCCAGACGTGACTGCACAGCCAATGGGGAAAAGTGAATAGGTAAGCTGTGCGGAGCACATTGGGAACACCAAATTCCCTACTATTTCCCAGTAGTTCCTATTATTGGGGGGTCACTTCTGGTTTATTTTCCCTCATAAGCTCTAAGCCTATTGAATAAATTTTATTAACTCTTTCTTGATAGATTAAAAAAAAACCCCATCAATTCTGGCACTGCGTTTTACCTTTTAAATTTTTCACCATGCAGCATAAAGCTTAAGTAACATGTTACCTTTATTCTACGGGTCGGTACAATTACGACGATACCTCATTTATATTATTTTTTTATGCGATACTAATTTTGCAGAACAAAAACCCATTTAGGGACAGAAATTAATAGTTTTTGCATCGCCATCATCTGAGATGCGTAACATTTTTATTTTGCGGTTTACAGAGTTGGTTTAGGGCTTATTTTTTGCGGGACAACCTTTGCTTTTTATTGGTACTGTTTTGGGGTACATATGACTTTTTGATCACTTTTTATGGCATATTTTGTAAGGTGAGATGGCGAAAAATCATTACTTTTGGCGGGTTTTTTCCGTTTTTTTTTTTCCCTGACGTTCACCATGTACGTTACATATGGTTTCAGTTTTATTGTACAGGTTGTTACGGACGCGGCGATACCAAATGTGCTTTGTTTTTATCAATTTTTAGGTGTTTTTTTTTTATGTAATTAATTTTATATAGAAAAAGGGAATTTTTGGGGCTTTATTCTTTTATTCATTTTTTTCAATCACTTTATTTTATTTTTTTTTCACTTTTTTTTATTTTTTCATGTGTCTCATTAGGACACCTGAGCCAGCAATGCTTTGATTGCTGGCTCTGTACTAATTACTGCAAGACATGAGCATACAAGTGTCTTGCAGTCTATACAGGAAGTGAGGCTATGCAGAGGCACAGCCTAACTTCCGGAGGTCTCGGCAGGATCAACCAGGTAGTGGGGGCTCCAGGCAGCCTGGGGTCACTGGGCAGACCCCGGGCTGCAGATTATAGATATCGGCACCCCCCAATCTTGTCGCGGGGGGTGCCGAGGGGAGCGGCAACATGGCGGAACCCCTTGGATGCCGCGGTTATGTTTGACCGTGGCATCCAAGGGGTTAAAACCTCCGATCGGAAATCAGTTCCGACCGGGGGTTATGGAGCAGGGTGTTAGCTGTCATTTACAGCTAACACCCGGTTCCGATGCCGCCCTAGGGCGTAGTATTACGCCCTGTTGCGCGAAGTACCAAGGGCACAGGACGTAATAGTACGTCCAATGTCGTTAAGGGGTTAAAGCGCTATATAAGGAAAATAATAAAATAATTAAGTATTTACTTGTCAGGATAGGTGACAGGTTCAGCTTTACAAAGAAATACCATAACAGAAGCCTACCTCTTTTGACAGCACAGAGCCATTTTTAAGTTTTTCATCTAGACTGCTTCTTCTCTGTAGGAGATGGTCCCGTTCCTTCTGCAGAACTTTAATTTCCTCAGATACTTTCTTCTGTTCCTCACTGTTACCGCTATGCAGTTTCTTACTTTTGTCTGTAAGCTCATTCTCTAATGCATTGAGGCGAGTTGACAATTTCAGCATGTCACTGTTTAAAGCCTAAATAAAAAATACACAATATTTTTGAGATATTATCTATCTACAGTGTGTTGCAAAAGTATCCATACCCCTTGAACTTTCACATTTTGTCGCCTTACAACCACAAACTTAAATGTATTTTATTGAGATTTTAAGTGATAGACCAACACAAAGTAGCAGATAATTGTGAAGTGGAATGAAAATGATGCATGGTTTTCAAAATTTTAATAAAATAAAGATCTGAAAAGTGTGACATGCAAAAGTATTCAGCCCCCTGTACTCTGATACCCCTAAATAAAATCCAGTGCAATCAATTGACTTCAGAAGTCACTTAATTAGTTAATAGAGTCCAGCTGTGTGTAATTTAGTCTCAGTATAAATACAACTATTCTGTGAAGGACTCAGTGGTTTGTTAGAGAACATTAGTGAACAAACAGCATCATGAAGACCAAGGAACTCACCAGACAGGTCAGAGATAAAGTTTTGGAGAAGTTTAAAGCAGGGTTAGGGTATAAAACATATCCCAAGCTTTGAGCAACCCAAGGAGCACTGTTCAATCCATCATCCAAAAATGGAAAAAGTATTCTACAACTGCAAACCTACCAAGACATGTCCGTCCACCTAAACTGACAGATCCAGCAAGGAGAGCACTGGTCAGAGAAGTAACCAAGAGGCCCATGGTCACTCTGGATAAGCTGCAGAAATCCACAACTCAGGTGGGAGAATCTGTCCACAGGACAACTGTAAGTTGTGCACTCCAAGAAGAAAACCATTGTTGAAAGAAAGACATAAGAAGTGCCGTTTGCCACAAGCCATTTAGGGGACACAGCAAACATGTGGTGCTCAGGTCAGATAAGACCAAAGTTGAACTTTGTGGCCTAAATGCAAAGCACTAGGTGTGGCGGAAAAGTAACACTCCTCATCATCCATAAAACACCATCTCCACTGGGAAACATGGTGGTGGTAGCATCATGCTGTGGAGATGCTTTTCTTCAGCAGACACAGGGAAGCTAGTCAGAGTTGATGGGAAGATGGATGGAGCTAAATACAGGGCAATCCTGGAAAAAAACCTGTTGAAGGCTGCAAAAGACTTGAGACTGGGAAAGAGATTCACCTTCCAGCAAGACAATGACCCTAAACATACAGCCAGAGCTACAGTGGAATGGTTTAGATCACAGAATATTCATGTGTTAGAATGGCCCAGTCAAAGTCCAGACCTAAATCCCATTGAGCATCTGTGATAAGACATGAAAATTGCTGTTCACAGACGCTCTCCATCCAATCTGGCTGAGCTTGAGCTATTTTGCAAAGAAGAATGGGCAAAAATCTCAGTCTGTAGATGCGCAGAGCTGGTAGAGACGTACCCCAAAAGAATTGCAGCTGTAATTGCAGCGTAAGGTGGCTCTACAAAGTATTGATATAGGGGGGCTGAATACTTTTGCACATCACAATTTTCAGATTTTTATTTAACTAAAATTTCAAAAACAATGCATCATTTTCATTCCACTTCACAATTATGTGTTACTTTGTGTTGGTCTATCACTTAAAATCTCAATAAAATACATTTAAGTTTGTGGCTGTAAGGTGACAAAATGTCAAAAAGTTCAAGGGGTATGAATACTTTTGCAAAGCACTCTATCAGGTAATAGTGAAACTGAAAGAAAAGATTGAAATGAATACTCATTATATCACATACATGAAGGTTGGAGCATTGCAAACTTGTCTAAGTCAGGCTTGGTGGTGTCCTTCAACTTGCAGCTCCCAGGCTGACATGCACTTCCAATTATAATGTATCTGGGTATGTTGGAAGCTTAGGTTTTGCTACAGCTGGAGATGTACAATTTTTCACTTTAGCAAGTGGAACTTGAACAAACTATCTAGCTGCTATACTGAGGGGTGTGTATGCGGTTTTCTTTAGTTATTAGAATCATCTTGTTTGTGTTCTCTGTTTTCTATTTCTGAATCAGAAGATCAAGAATTGCTACCTTACATCTTCTGAGGACACAAGGAGGGAGTGCAGTGCACACAAGAATTGTGATTATGCACTATCCTTTACACACACACACACACACACACACTTGACAATTGCTTTCTCACTATTGCACAAGTGTAGTAGATTGCAGTTATGTAATAGATCCTCCATCAGATAATTCTACTGGTAATGATTTACTAATATTAATGATTCTTTCCAAACTGTATTCATGTTGGAAAAGTAGGATGTACTCAAGGAACATGGCATGCGTTTGCACAATAGGTTGACTTCTTGCTGGATAATAACTTGCAGGTAATGCTCCATAATTAGAAAGTCATCCACAGATTCACCGTACATTGTACCTGAAAACATACAATGTGCAATATACGCCACACTAAATTATATCCAGAGAGGTGGCAGGGAAGAACTTTGTTAACACACCCCCTAGTGGACACACGGCAATACAGAATTACATTTATGAATGTATACGCTATACCTGACTTGATCGCAATTTTTTCATCTCTAGATGGCTCTTTTCTTTAAGCATGTCTTCCATCTTAGCAATGCTCTCTTCCCTTTTCTTTAAATCTTCTTCCAGCTCACTCAGTGCTTGACGCTCCTTCAAGACCTTCTCTACCTCCTCATCAAGCCACTTCTTCTGTTCTTCCAGTTTCTGAATGACAATATATATAAGATTCTAAAAGTTTTGATTGTGGGTGGGAACGCATTCTTTCAGAAAACTACATATCAATATAACTCAGAAAACCTTGGAGAAGATCGCAGGAAAAGCGAAGAATTGCATAGTAACCAAATAAATTGATGGGTATCCTTCTAATATAGAGGTGCAAATTGTTGAGCAATAGAGGGCAGTCTCAAATAATTTTTTCATTTTGTTTCTAATATGGACTCATGTCTCTACAACTGCTTAAAACTAAAACTGAAAAAATAATATGGCTGTAGGAGTCAACCTAGGGCACTTTTAAACAACAAGGAAAACGCTGTAAGGCTGTGTTCACACGGAGTTTTTTGGCAGCGGATTTTGACACGGAATCCGCCTTAAAATCCGCCTGAATAAACTCCTCCCATTCATTTCAATGGGAGTCAGTAGCTTTTTTTTCCTCTAGCGGCTTTTCTCCCGCTAGCGGGAAAAAAAAGCAACATGACCTATCTTGCCGCGGATTCCGACCGCGGTGTGCGCGGCTTGAGACGCGTTCCTGATTAGGCTTATTCAGCAGGGCCTAATCAGGAGCGGGATTGCCGCGACGGAATGCTGATGCACTGCATCGGAATCCTGTCGCGGCTGACCACGGCAAAAATTCTGGCGGCGGAAAATTAATGAACGCACCCTAACTCCTCGTGGTCTAATACTAGAACTGTGCCATTTATTTGGTATTGCCGTATGTTGCGATTCGGACATAACAGGAGGAAAAAATTAATATCAATTTTGGGCCTAGATCCTCCAATGATGGTAAATTATGTTCACCTAGGAAGATATTTCCCATTAATAATTTCAACAAAAATATGGCAATTAGGAAAGGAGGAATTTAACAATGAAAAAAAATCTGTATAGCTGATATACGACAGATCACCACATTTTTGCCTGATCATTTTGTCACTGAACATGTCCTGAGTCCTGAATCCCAAAATAGGTTTCTCCTTAAGGGCAAAACCAATTACTATAAAAGATGTGCTAATTTTGCTGTTTACAAAGTGAAAGAGCATTTTTTTCCCTTTAAAGCATCCCATTATTCAAAGAGCATTTTGTGGTTTGCTGCATGCAAGATACCTGAACTCCTCAGGAGTCAATGAGCTTCTGGACAGTAGCATTTCACGCCTGTTCGTTGTTCACCCTCATTCATTAGCAAGATGGAGCAGAGCTAGCAAGCCATTTATAAAATTTGAAACTATACAATTTTTTTTTGTAAAGAATTAATTTGTGCAGAAACAAGGGTATACTGAGTTTACTAACTATGCAAAGTATATTAGGGAGTGCATAGGCCTGAATTGTATAAGTTAAAATATTAGAATAGCCTCTTAAGAATACAGAACACTGATGCCCAAGTCAAGTTTGTGTGAGTAAACTTTTAAGGTCTATTATTTATTTATTTTAATAACGATGTCTAAAGAATGATACATTTATTTTGCATTATATCTGCAACAGTTTTGTAATTTTTCTTCTGGCAACTGTACAGTAATTGTACAAAAAATATAACAGAATTGATGCATGATAATCCTAAAAACTGAAGTGACAGCAGTGAATGGAGGCTTTGGAGCTCTATACCAAGGAGACATAAAGCCTTTGCGCAAAGCTGTACAAACGCAATCACTATGTGCATTTAGCAGCGAGAATGCATCTTGGCTGAACTGACTGACATGCTAAGTTCAGTTCAACCAAGCTGCGTTTAGACAAATGCCCCCAGTGGATACAAAGACTGTTTCTTCTACGTGAACACTGCCATGTGAGGTTGAATTAATCTGAGGGATATTACCTTTTCCTCACATTATCATTCTTTCTGGCAAACTACTATATAGGTCTTGGGTTTACTCCCATTCTTGGCTCCATGATAAACACCAGTTCATGTGGGAATACTCACTATATGAAGCTGGTCAGGAATGCTTGAAGTACTCTTCCGCCGTCTAATGGCTGCAATCTCTTCATTTTTTATTTTCAGCATCTTCTGTTGTTGCTCAGTCTTCAGCTGAAGCTCCTGAACCATAAAAAAAATAAAATAAATAATTTCTAAGGACCGGTTCACATCTGCGTTTGGCTTTCCGTTCGGGGGAGTCCGTTTGGGGACCCCCTCCCCCGAACGGAAACCTACAGTGGGGAAAAAAAGTATTTAGTCAGCCACCAATTGTGCAAGTTCTCCCACTTAAAAAGATGAGAGAGGCCTGTAAATGACATCATAGGTAGACCTCAACTATGAGAGACAAAATGAGAAAACATCTAGAAAATCACATTGTCTGATTTTTTTAAGAATGTATTTGCGAATTATGGTGGAATATAAGTATTTGGTCACCTACAAACAAGCAAGATTTCTGGCTCTCACAGACCTGTAACTTCTTCTTTAAGAGGCTCCTCTGTCCTCTACTCATTACCTGTAGTAATGGCTCCTGTTTGACATTGTTATCAGTATAAAAGACACCTGTCCACAACCTCATACAATCACACTCCAAACTCCACTATGGTGAAGACCAAAGAGCTGTGGAAGGACACCAGAAACAAAACTGTAGACCTGCACCAGGCTGGGAAGACTGAATCTGCAATAGGCAAGCATCTTGGTGTGAAGAAATCAACTGTGGGAGCAATAATTAGAAAATGGAAGACATACAAGACCACTGATAATCTCCCTCGATCAGGGGCATCACGCAAGATCTCACCCTGTGGGGTGAAAATGATCACAAGAACAGTGAGCAAAAATCCCAGAACCACATGGGGGGACCTATTGAATGACCTGCAGAAAGCTGGGACTAACGTAACAAAGGCTACCGTCAGTAACACACTACGCCGCCAGGGACTCAGATCCTGCAGTGCCAGACGTGTCCCCCTGCTTAATCCAGTACAAATCCGGGCCCGTCTGAAGTTTGCTAGAGAGCATTTGGATGTTCCAGAAGAGTATTGGGAGAATGTCATATGGTCAGATGAAACCAAAGTAGAACTGTTTGGCAGAAACACAATTCGTCGTGTTTGGAGGAGAGTGAATGCTGAGTTGCATCCAAAGAACACCATACCTACTGTGAAGTATGGGGGTGGTAACATCATGCTTTGGGGCTGTTTCTCTGCAAAGGGACCAGGACAACTGAACCGTGTACATGAAAGAATGAATGGGGCCATGTATCGTGAGATTTTGAGTGCAAACCTCCTTTCATCAGCAAGGGCATTGAAGATGAAATGAGGCTGGGTCTTTCAGCATGACAATGATCCCAAGCACACCACTTGGGCAACGAAGGAGTGGCTTCGTAAGAAGTATTTCAAGGTCCTGGAGTGGCCTAGCCAGTCTCCAGATCTCAACCCCATAGAAAACCTTTGGAGGGAGTTGAAAGTCCGTGTTGCCCAGTGACAGCCCCAAAACATTACTGCTCTAGAGGAGATCTGCATGGAGGAATGGGCCAACATACCAGCAACAGTGTGTGCCAACCTTGTGAAGACTTACAGAAAACGTTTTACCTCTGTCATTGCCAAAAAAGGATATATAACAAAGTATTGAGATGAACTTTTGTTATTGACCAAATACTTATTTTCCACCATAATTTGCAAATAAATTCTTTAAAAATCAGACAATGTGATTTTCTGGATTTGTTTTCTCATTTTGTCTCTCATAGTTGAGGTCTACCTATGATGTAAATTACAGGCCGGCCTCATCTTTTTAAGATGGAGAACTTGCACAATTTGTGGCTGACTAAATACTTTTTTTCCCCATTGTATACACATAGAAAAGCGGTTTACCTAAGGAAACATGCGGACCCCAGAGACTATAATCGGGTCCGTGTTGTTTCCGCTCGGTTTCTGCACAAAGCAAGCAACATATTCCTCTCCGCATCTTTCGTGCTGAAATCGAGCAGAAACCACACAGACCCCATTATAGTCTATGGGGTCCGCAGGTTTCCTTAGGTAAACCGTTTTTCTATGTGTATAGATTTCCATTCGGGGGCTCCCCAAGCGGACTCCCCGAACGGAATGCTGAACGCAGATGTGAACCGGCCCTAACAGATAACAGACATAAATGCAAGCAAGACCAATATAGCTTCACCAGTCCTGACATGTCTGCTTTAGCTAATTCTTCCCTGCATTCTAATAAAATAAAAATTCTGGAGCATATTTACTTATAGCACTGTGCTGTGCCATTCCTTGGTTATTATTCCTAGAAATTAATGAACAAATTGACAAAGGGGTTACATTATTCCCCTTATCTTAAGGTTGCGTCCCTACACAGTCTGGCACAGTCAGCAATGACCGGATAAGGTTAGAGTGTAGAAATAGATTAATATATTTCCAGGAGGAATGACAGTAAAATGGCACAATGCAGAGTTATAATTAAAGATGATCTAGAATCATTATATTATTATATACAATACAATTATTATTTAAAAAAAAAAAAAAGGAATGGTGTGGAATTGAAGGAAAACTGAATTTGTGCGACTTCTTATGGGCTTCATTTTTACAGTGTTCACTCTGCAGCCAAAATGACATGTCAGCTGTATTCTATGGGTTGGTAGGTTTCCAGAGATTCCAAATTTATATAGTTTTTTTTATGTTTTAACCCCTTAAAAAATCCAAAACTTTGTAAAATAAAAAAAAAAAATTAAGAGTCGCCATATTCTGACACCTGGAACTTTTTTATATTTCTGTATAGGGGCTGCTGTTGTCTTTTTTGCGTGGACAGATGTAGTCTATTTATACCATTTTGGAGAATGTCTGATGTTTTGATATCTTTTTACTAAACATTTTCATGGGAGGCGAAGCTGTGAAAAAATGGCTGCTTCACTCTTGATTTTTTTTTTTCCTGCTACGGTATTCGCCGTATGAGAAAAATATTTTTATATGTTTGTAGACCGGGCACTTTCAGACATGGGAATGTATAATTTATTTACTTTTATTTGAAATCTAGGGAAAGGGATTTTTTTTTTTTTTTTTTAATAATTTTGAAACTTTTTTTTTTTTTTTTTAAACTGTTTTATTAGCCTCCCTAGGTGGCTTGAACCTGCAATCTTTTGCTTGGATGTTCCATAGACTGCAATACAACTGTAGTGCAGTCCGTGTGAGATTTGCTATATACACACACATGGACAAAATTGTTAGTACCCCCATTTAATGAAAGAAAAACCCACAATGGTCACAGAAATTACTTGAATCTGACAAAAGTAATTTGCCAAACTACATGTTGACAAGCCACAAAGCTTCTAGGAGAATGTCCTATGGACAGATGAGACAAAAATCGAAATTTTTGGCAAGACACATCAGCTCTATGTTCACAGACGGAAAAATGAAGCATATCTTGAAAAGAATACTGTCTCTACTGTGAAACATGGAGGAGGCTCTGTTATGTTCTGGGGCTGCTTTGCTGCATCTGGCACAGGGTGTCTTGAATCTGTGCAGGGTACAATGAAATCTCAAGACTATCAAGGGATTCTAGAGAGAAATGTGCTGCCCAGTGTCACAAAGGTTGGTCTCAGTCGCAGGTCATGGGTCTTGCAACAGGATAATGACCCAAAACACAGCTAAAAACACCCAAGAATGGCTAAGAGGAAAACATTGGTCTATTCTGAAGTGGCCTTCTATGAGCCCTGACCTAAATCCTGTTGAGCATTTTTGGAAGGAGCTGAAACATGCCGTCTGGAAAAGGCACCCTTCAAACCCGAGACAACTGGAGCAGTTTGCTCATGAGGAGTGAGCCAAAATACAGGAATCGTTTGATTGCCTCAAAAGGTTGTGCAACAAAATATTAAGTTAAGGGTACCATCATTTCTGTCCAGGCCTGTTTCATGAGTTTTCTTTTTTTTAAAATTCTGTTGAAGCATGGTTGAAATGCAAGGTCTGACTTTCATTTGTTCATTTTCATCAAATTTTTATATATTATTACTTTTGTCAGATTCAAGTTATTTCTGTGACCATTGTGGGTTTTTCTTTCATTAAATGAGGGGTACCAACAATTTTGTCCACGTGTGTAGCTATTGAGGCCGGCTATAAACCAGCCTCAATAGCCATATTCCTATGACAGGCCTGGGAGCCTTCATTAGGCTCCTGGCTG
>CAMRHE010001025.1:35000-266518 GCA_947044405.1 Leptodactylus fallax
GCAGCAGCATGGTGTCAGAAGCCCACCGATTTGATTTTGTTGACCTTTGTCGCCAACAAATGGTTGTCCCCCCACTGGTTGTACTGTACTATATTACTGTTTCAAATAAATAATCAATTACACCATTCCTGCTATGTAAAATACTTATAATTCTCCATATGTTAGTTCTAGCAATTTTGGAAATCAGTGCTTCAGAAAATGTCAAGTAAGCTCTCTGAACACTTCTGACTAGCCACCCAGTCTCACCAGTCATTTGTTCCAGCCTGGTTTGAGGGTGTATTGTGAGCTATTAGCACTTCTGACAGGCCAAATTGTGGGATACATGATTTGAATAAAATACATTTCGCATTTTAGCATCCTATTGTTCACACTGGGATATGTTTTAATAAATGTGCCCACTAGTTTGTCTTTTCTATATTATTTTATAGATAATCTAATCTCCTGGATCCCAAGGTCATGTAGAGAAGAGACCTTTAGGGGGATTGCAAGCTGTTCACGGATATGAAGACTGTGTGGCACAGAGGTCCAGATATGGCTGCTGATTGATGGGACCCTCCATCAACTGCTAAACTGGGACTGCAACACCACACAGCAAGAGTAGATTGAAGACTTCCACACTGTCCTCCCGCCGATGACAGCCAATAAACATTGATGTTTTTGTCTCTTGTTAGCCATCTGATGGGCCCCATGAGAAATGTAGTCCTGGTCATTTTCCTCACTGCATTATATTTTCCAGAGATCATAGCAGCAACAGTGTCAAAAGTCTGTACAAGATGCCTTTTTTGTAAGCAGGAGTAAGATCCATTAAAACTGGTGTGATGGTGTGCAGTACACACAGCACTGTGGAAGGCAAAATACACCGAACTAAAAAAGGCAGAATACAAGTGTGTATGTCCCACCTTCAGAAAGTTTGTGAACCAGTGCTCTAATCTATACAGCAACTACCAAAAAAAGCAGCTTTTAGCAGGACTGGCCAACAGTCACCTGTGTATGAAGAGGCATCTAGCATGTTGGATTTCAACATGCCTGATCTGTTACTACATGAGATACATGTGAGAGGTGCTTCCCCTGCTCAGCTGACACAAAAGTGCAAGTTTATGGTTTAATGAGGAGAAACGGCCATTCAACAAACAAGGAAGTGATCGACCACTACCACAAATGTGTGTTTGTTATAAAACTAAGGCTATATAGCCAAATAAAAAGTCCTAAGAAGGCCTAAAGTGGTTGCTAAGACATGTGCAGTCATTTTATGCTGTGTACTAGATCAAGTGCTTGACCCAAGAACTAAAATACCACTTGTTCAAATGATCATTGTTAGAATCATCGAAGGAAACAGAAAACCAATGACGGCATCTTGAATGCCTTTGATGTGTAAAGTATTCAGGTGACCATCTGGAAGGAAGAGACACCTCTTCATTTATCAGTAAGGGACATCTACAATTACATTATTAGAAACGCAAGAGCTCAAAAGGTTCTTATGAAGAATAGAATCACTCGAGAGTGCCAAGTACTTCAACTCAACTGCTTGTAAAGCTTAAGCTATTTATGTGGAAGAAAAAGCTTTAGAGGCTTCGGACATTCAGAATAAACCTTGTACTCAACAGCTGGCACAGGATAAGACATTACTGTTCATGCAAGGAGTTGATTTTTCTATATTGTGACTCAGACCAGGCACATGCATTAAGCATGCGCTGAGAATATGAGCAGTGGTGAGTGTGACAGAACTGAGGGCTAGGTGAGATTAGATATACAGTACATTGCCTGGCCCAGTCAATCAGAGGAAGAAGGGAGGGTTGGATGGTGGCACGGAGCAGCAGGCAGCTTATCTCTTTGGAGCAATGGCAGCAATCTTGATGTTCCAAAGAGTTAATTTGCATATGAACAATAACTGTGATGTCTCTGTAACGGAGATTCTTGAACCCTTTAAGGACGCAGAGTAATTTGTACGTTAAAGAGGTTGTCCGGGCAAAAATTTGACTTTTTAAAGAGGCCGCGGCTTCGCTACCGAGGCCCGCAGAAGGGATCCAGGATGTCACAGCCAGTGAGGAATTTCACTTCAAGAAGACACCGGAGCAGAAGGACTGGACTGCGCTGGGAGGACAACAGAGCACCAGGGACAGGTGAGTATGTTTTTTTTTTTTTTTCCAACTCCTCCGGCTTATTTAAAAAAATATCATTTTTTTTTTTTCCCAGACAACCTATTTAGGCCAGGGCCCCACATGGCGTAAACACGGCGTTTCACAGTCACTGCAAGGTGAATCCCATCCACACCTTGTGAAAAAAATACGCGCTGCTGACAAGCTGCGATTTCCCTATAAGTATAATTGCAGCAGAAAGCTTTTTTTTGCTGCGGCCCACTACGTGGGGCCTTAGTCTTAATGCTTGGTGACTTTATTCATACTTTCCTCCTTCGCCTTCCAAAATTCATAACCATTTTGGGCACATATAAATGTTTTGATTAGCTTTTATTAACTTTTTTTTTTTTACTATTTACTATTTTTTTACTATTAAAACGTCATTTTTCAAAAATAAAGGATTTTTCTGGGGTCATTGTATTCTGACACCTATAACCTTTTTATGCTTTTGTTGACGGAACTATGTCAGGACTCTTTATTTGCGGGGCAAGTTGCAGTTTTTATTTTTTGTATATATCACTGCGTCATCACTTTTTAATTGCTATTTTTTGGGGGAAGAGAGGTGACTAAAAATACATTAATTTGGGCACTGTGGTTTTTTTTTTTTTTTTTTACAGCATTCAATATATGGGATACATTATTTTATTTTTGGATAGTGCGGAGTTATATGCACGTGGGGATATCTAGTATGTTTGTTTACATTATGTGTTTTGTTTTTTTTAACTTGCCCTCGAGCCACCCAGATTCCATGATTGCTATTGATCACGGCATCTGAGGGGTCAGCGATGGTGGAGCAGGGTTGTGCCAGCGTAATGATGTCATCGTGCCCCATGTGACCACTGAGGCCCAATAACAAACCCCAGCAGTGGCGTCTAGGTAGCGTCACAGGCAGAAGAGGCCCAAAGAAGATACAGAAGAGAAATGGACGGAGCGAGGATGCCCAGGAAAGACGAGTATAAGTGTTTGTTATTTTTAATCATTTCTCCTGGGTCTCCAATTATTATACACTGGGGCCTGGGGTTGCTTCAGTTGTAATGCTCATGTGACCATTATAGGTCCTTTTCATTTCCATCATTGCCAGCATGAACTTTCTCAGCAATCTGGCCTACAGTTCTATTGGATCAGACCAGATGGACTACTCTTTATTACTTCTATGCATTAATGAGCATTGGGTGCCCCTAACTCACTGGTTCACAGAGTGTGCTTCCTCAGATCCTTTTTGCATTCCTAAGTCTCAACCCCAGACAGATGCAAGTCACAAGATAATGAATGTTATTCACTGCACTGTCAGTGGTTTAATAGGGTGTGTCAGCAGTAAATTGGTTATAAACCTAATCCCAGTATCTTGTAAAAGTGATTGTATAGTTTCTATATATGCCTCTGTTATTCAGCTTTGAAGTCCCATTTTCATGTAAAGTATATGTAAATGAGGGGAATACTTTGCCTGAGAATCTAGAGCTGAGACCAAGACCCAGACAAGCTAAGACACACCCCAAAGCACTTTTCCCCTCATTTGTATATGAATAAAACTCAGATTTACATTAAAATGGGGCTCCAAAGTTGAGCAACAGAGGCATGTTT
Source organism: Leptodactylus fallax (assembly GCA_947044405.1). Lineage (NCBI taxonomy): Eukaryota > Metazoa > Chordata > Amphibia > Anura > Leptodactylidae > Leptodactylus > Leptodactylus fallax. Next base: position 38,717 of record CAMRHE010001025.1, read on the forward strand.
GGAAGCTGTAGAAACACCAACTACAAGGTACCAAGAATAGGTTTATAACCAACTTACTGCTGATAGACTCCCTTTAATGTTATGGCAGATGGGTGTATAATTTTCTAGTATTTGATTCTGTATGCCTGAACTAGGACTATGATACTTACTTGTCTTTGCTAGTTCATTAATAAGCTCTTCTTTCATTTTGATATTTATTGTCAGCTCTCTCATCTTCTGTCTAGCCTCAGCAAGTCGAAGTTCTGTGGTTTTTAGTTTCTTTAGATTAAGACTTTGGCTTTCTTTAACCGATTCCATTGCAGTTTCTGGAACATAAGCATTAGTAAGTAGTGGAAGACATTTTCCATCAAAATATTTATCATCATATAAAATTAATATGACATTACCAGACATATCCTCTCTGTTGGAGGATGACTTGTTTGTGCTGTTATTCAACGCTCCAGATTCTGATACATGTCTACGTGTCCATGTTCGGTTGATGGAACGTCTACAAAAGCCAGTAACGAAATTACTAAAAATGTATCAAACATTACATTAGTAACATATTTTGGGACTGTATTGACTGGAGGGCGATTAATCTTAAAAGGACTGAGGCTATTGGAGGCTGGACCACACAAATGTTTTCACTGTCACATTCAGCGATTCAGACATTTTTAATTTTTTCATCTATGTAGACTTACTAGGGCTTGTTTTTTCAGGATTTTTTTTTTTATTATTTCACTGTTATGGGGTATACATACCATATTGATTGGGTTTATTAAGTTTTTTGAGGGAAATAGAAAACACAAAAAACTGTTTTCTTGCATTTTAAATTTATGACGCTCACTACATAAGTAACATGTAGATTTATTGCATGGGTCAGTAAGATTCAGTGATACCAAATATGTATAGTATTCTATGTTTTACTTTTTTGTACAATACTAGTCCATTTAATAGAAAATAATATTTTTATTTCTCTACGTTAAAAAAGCCATCATTTTTTATTATAGAAATTTAATTTGTTTTTATACATTGCTCACAGTGTGGTTTAAATATTGTGTCTACTTTTATATAAGTCACTTCAATTACAGCAACACCAGGTTTGTGCATTTTGTTTTAACCCTTTTGTTGCCAAGGATAAATCTCATACACCCTGACACAGAGGACATCAATAAATGTTACAGTTTGCTATTCCACACCTGATCTTTAGCATATTGAGAGGAATGTAAAAATTAGGTGGCTTTTAATTGGTGCCAATATGGATATTTTTTGGCTCATGTTATGGAAACAATACCTGGAACTCCTGCTGTTTATCAAAACCACAGTTATGGAGCTCTGTAATGCAGTGTTGTTGAACGGCACATTAGGTAGGTGTTGCATAATTCAGGAGCAACAAAAAAAACGTATTATGGCCCTACTTATTACTTTACTTAACTTTAGGTAATTATAATTATTGATTGGGGGTATGGTTTATCTGAAAAATTATACTCTCATGTAATACCCAATTTAGTTTGTATGGAAAAATTAGATGCTGCTTTCCTGCAGTTTATTTCAGGACTGTGGAGTCAGAACTAATTTTGGCTAGAATCGGAGTCAGAAAAAAAAAAATAACCAACTTTAACTCCAGCTTTAAAATAAAAAAAATTAGCAAAGTGTTTTACTTATCTACATACATAGTTACATAGTAGATGAGGTTGGATGAAGACACCAGTCCATCAAGTCCAACCATTAACCCTACAGTGCTGATCCAGAGGAAGGCAAAAAAACCAAAAAAAAAAAAAAACCATGAGGCTTATGTCAATTGCCCCATGTCAGGGAAAAAATTCCTTCCTAACTCCAATCTGGCAATTAGTCAGGCAATCTACTTTCATAGGAAGTCAATCTCTAGCTTGTTATGAATTTGAGTATTTTTATTGCTTCTGACTGGCTATGGCTGTCAGCCATTTATGAAGGAGTCAGAGTTGGTCAGTGAAAAAATAGAGTAGTTTTGGCCAACTCTACAGCCCTTGTTTATATAAAGCGTAGCTAAACTTTCAGACAACTTTTGATTTTCTGATAGTATTTGTGTCATTAATACATTTTATAATATATTTTATTAAATTTTGTCTTCTTTCTGTGAAATTCTGCATCTTCTTATTCTTACCCTTGCTTCTCCAATTGAGAGCTGTTCCTGTCTCTTACTAAAATGTTACTGCATATGGAGTGCAGGCCTGGAGTGCGGGGCTGTGGAAAATGTAGAGAAAATGAGGGTGGGGAGGGTCACTTCAAACAGTTATGTCTCTGACATTGTAGAATGTACAAACTTTTAGTGTCATATGAAATTCTCTTCTTTCATAGAACACTATCACACTGTTGCTATCTATATAATTTCCAGAGATATCGGGATTATGATTTTTATATACAGCTGCGTAATATATAGGATATAAATATCCCAATCCCGACTATGTTTTCAACCAGTTATACCTCTGGAAATAATATAGAAGACAACAGTGTCATGTCATAGTGTTTTATGAAAGAAGAGAATCTTGTACATGTTATAATGTCCGAGATATAACTTTCAATTGACCCTACCCTACCTTACCCTCATTTTCTCAGCCTTTTTCATAGCCCCCTACTCCATACACAGTAACATTCAGTGAAAGGCAGAAACAGCTCTCAATACAAAAGCAAGGGGAAGAGTGAAAAAATGTAGGATTTCACAGAAAGGATCCAAAATGTGTAAATTAAGTATATTACAAAATATATTAATGACACAAATACTGCCAGAAATCAAAAGTTGTTCGAAAGTTTAGTTGCACTTTAACTCATGCATCTGTTAATGTAGACAAGTTTGATATATATGTAACTCCTCACATCTTATAGTTTTTTTTGGGGGTAGCAGTGGTAGCGGCTGCCACAGGGCCCGGGACATTAGGGGTCCCGGCGGGCCCTTGTTTTTGTTTTTTTTTTAAATAGGCCGTTACCTGCTGGTGTAACACCAGCAGGTAACGGGCCCTATTTACTTACTGATCCCCGCTCCTGCTGATGGCCGCCTGCACTTCACCTTCTACAGAGGCGGCTTTGAGCAGGAGCGGGGATCAGTAAGTAAGGCCTGCGGGCCGTGAACCCTACAAACACTGCTATCATTATACTCTGGGGTCTTTTCAGCAGGCTTCGAGCCTCCTTGGTGACATCCCAGACATCGGTGGGCCAGTCCAACGTCATTATGCGTTGCGATGCATGCCTGGCTCACGTGACATCTGGTCCAACATTGAAGAGGTAGCGGGGAGTGCGCATAATACTATATGAAGGGGCCACTATGATGCTGTGTGCAGGGGCCACTATGGGGCAGAATACTGTGTGCAGGGGCCACTATGGGGCAGAATACTGTGCAGGAATGCAGTTTGTGCGGGGGGGGATGGTTGCTGAGTATGGTCCCATGTCAAATGTTCGCCTTGGGGCCCAGCCATTCCTAGTTACGCCACTGAGTCCAGTACAGGTACAGTCTATTTATGGCTGCGTTATTATGGAAACCTCGTAAATTAAATGTGAACATATATTGGCTGATACACGTGATATGACTGAATATTTAAGGACCTGCGAAATGCTATTGACTAATACAGGTCATAAATAGCTTGGTTGCTATGGAAACCTGTGTGCCTGAGGAGAGTAAGCACCTGCGAGCTCTTATTGGCTGATAAGGGACATGTAACCGTGTGTATGGCAGTTGGAATATGAGTGAAAGACTTGCAGGCTTGTATTAGTTAATGTTGGTCATTTTTTGGGAATACTGTATCTCAGGAACGGTACGTCTAAGAGAGCTGAGACCCAGTCTATAATATTCCCGGACACCTGATGTACATGTGTGCCAAATTTGGTGAATATCGGTCCAGTCGTTTGGTTGCGCATAAAGAACAGACAGAAACTCATTTTTATATATATAAAAGAGATATATAGATATATGGGTATATGTATATATATACATAAATATATACACACACACACACACACACACACACACACACACACACACACACACCTCATTATATAGATCTTCTGAAGGATATAATGACTTAAGCAAATAGAAATGCCAAGTATTTTTCATTGGTCACCATAGTAATACTGCCACCCTCACCTCTGCAATATGTATAGCACACTGCAATGGAAAATGTATAACTTTTTCTATTGTGGAAGTGGTAACACCAAATTGTTAATTCATTCACAAATTTCTAGGAGAAATAAGAGAGGAACAGTGTAGAGTTCTAAGAAAAGATGATCCAGAACTGTTCTCATGTTCATTCACATGTATAATCATTAAAAGGTAAGTTCATTACCTAAATGGAGACTTAGGAGGAATATTCTTAATGGTCTTAACTTGTTTCTCTAGTTCCTCATCACTGTGGTCTGAAAACTTTTCATGCGAAACTTCATCTTGTTCTTCTATTAAATTTAAAAGCATCTGGCTACGTGTTCGAAACCCTGCAACCACTCGTTCCAAGGAATATGAAGGAGGACTGGTCCAGACCTAAGATTGGAGAAAAGGTAACCAATCTTACCATATTGTATACCATGTACCATACAGAATTACATTATAGTGTGATTATGGTCTACAAATGTTACAGTGAAATTTTATCATTTTCTTGAATAAGTTGTTAGCATTGCAATAGAGCTCTCCAGAAAGGTCTGTGCATTGCTGATACTTCCTAATAGGTTAGGTGAAACAGAATTAAAAAGGTTGCCTCATAAGAAACAAATCCATTAAAAATTAAACCACCAAGGTGATCAGCCAATGAACAGCCACTACAAATACAGAAGAAAGACTGTCCACGTAATACAAGAATGGCTTGAGTCCGCCTGAAAAGGAGCTGGTCATACAGATTTGCAATGTCTTCTGCCTCAGAGTGGGATCCTGAGCAGGTGATCTCCCTTTTTGTCCACACATCTTAATTGTGCATATAGACAGGGTTTTTTTCATGAAGGTAGATACACAACAAAAGTTTTCATTATGAAATGCCAACCAAACAAATACTGAGCCTAAAGGTTTAAAAGGTGTAAAATTCTTTCCTAATCCATTTTAGTTCACACTGAGCTCCTAATAATTCGAACAACCCCAGATAACCACAGCAAAAACCACTGTACCTCCAGTTATAAATAACTTTTCTTAAATAAAAGTAGAGGTGAAAATAAGAAACTTTGTAACATACAGTGCCTTGCGAAAGTATTCGGCCCCCTTGAACTTTTCAACCTTTTGCCACATTTCAGGCTTCAAACATAAGGATATAAAATTTTAATTTTTTGGTGAAGAATCAACAACAAGTGGGACACAATTGTGAAGTGGAACGAAGGTTATTGGTTATTTTAAACTTTTATAAAAAAAACAAAAACTGAAAAAGTGGGGCGTGCAATATTATTCGGCCCCTTTACTTTCAGTGCAGCAAACTCGCTCCAGAAGTTCAGTGAGGATCTCTGAATGATCCAATGTTGTCCTAAATGACTGATGATGATAAATATAATCCACCTGTGTGTAATCAAGTCTCCGTATAAATGAACCTGCTCTGTGATAGTCTCAGGGTTCTGTTTAAAGCGCAGAGAGCATCATGAAGACCAAGGAACACACCAGGCAGGTCCGTGATACTGTTGTGGAGAAGTTTAAAGCCAAATTTGGATACAAAAAGATTTCCCAAACTTTAAACATCCCAAGGAGCACTGTGCAAGCGATCATATTGAAATGGAAGGAGTATCAGACCACTGCAAATCTACCAAGACCCAGTCGTCCCTCTAAACTTTCATCTCAAAAAAGGAGAAGACTGATCAGAGACGCAGCCAAGAGGCCCATGATCACTCTGGATGAGATCTGCAGAGATCTACAGCTGAGGTGGGAGAGTCCGTCCATAGGACAACAATCAGTCGTACACTGCACAAATCTGGCCTTTATGGAAGAGTGGCAAGAAGAAAGCCATTTCTCAAAGATATCCATAAAAAGTCTCGTTTAAAGTTTGCCACAAGCCACCTGGGAGACACAACAAACATGTGGAAGAAGGTGCTCTGGTCAGACAAAACCAAAATCTAACTTTTTGGCCACAATGCAAAACGATATGTTTGGCGTAAACGCAACACAGCTCATCACCCTGAACACACCATCCCCACTGTCAAACATGGTGGTGGCAGCATCATGGTTTGGGCCTGATTTTCTTCAGCAGGGACAGGGAAGATGGTTAAAATTGATGGGAAGATGGATGGAGCCAAATACAGGACCATTCTGGAAGAAAACCTGTTGGAGTCTGCAAAAGACCTGAGACTGGGACGGAGATTTATCTTCCAACAAGACAATGATCCCAAACATAAAGCAAAATCTACAATGGAATGGTTCACAAATAAACGTATCCAGGTGTTAGAATGGCCAAGTCAAAGTCCAGACGTGAATCCAATCGAGAATCTGTGGAAAGAGCTGAAAACTGCTGTTCACAAACGCTCTCCATACAACCTCACTGAGCTCCATCTGTTTTCCAAGGAAGAATGGGCAAGAATTTCAGTCTCTTGATGTGCAAAACTGATAGAGACATACCCCAAGCGACTTGCAGCTGTAATCGCAGCAAAAGGTGGCGCTACAAAGTATTAACTTAAGGGGGCCGAATAATTTTGCACACCCCACTTTTCAGTTTTTTATTTTTTTACAAAAGTTTAAAATATCCAATAAATTTCGTTCCACTTCACGATTGTGTCCCACTTGTTGTTGAGTCTTTACCAAAAAATTTAAATTTTATATCCTTATGTTTGTAGCCTGAAATGTGGCAAAAGGTTGAAAACTTCAAGGGGGCCGAATACTTTCGCAAGGCACTGTATCTTATTAAAGAAATACCCTTTCTTCTCTACTTTTCAGGCAGTTACTTTCTCCATATTAGGCTATGCAGAGAGGAGGGGGATTAGAGAAGACACTCAAATAATTGATGCTGTTACACTCTGCTGTTCCTTGCTTTTTAAACGCTGCTAAGTTGTTGATAAGAAGTTGGTAATACACATAATGAGGCAATAAATCAATTAACCAGCCTGCAGGGGAATTCTGCTCAGCCCCTCCCTGTTCCATAGAGTTGTATGTGTGGGGCTGAATATCCAGATATAATGTAAACAAAACAGTCAGATTGAAGATACAGAGCAGGAGAACAGCTTAACCACTTCCGTACCGCACATAGACTATATACGTCCAATGGGTGATTGTCTAGTTCTCCAAGGACTTACCGGTACGTCCAAGCAGAACTCAGTAGCTGCACGAAATCGTGTAGTTACTGAAACTGGGAGCTGGCTGTAACTTCAGCCTGAGTTCCCAGAGAGAAGACAGGGAAGGTTTATTACCTTCCCTGCCTTCCCGATTGTTGTGTATGCAGCGCTGAATGAGCGCTGTATACACCGCCATGGACGCCGCCATCTTGCAGCCTCCCTCTAACCCGGTGGTCATGTGATCCGCCGGGTGCAGTGTCTGCAAGAGCAGATCAGCTCTATAGTAACATGCAGGAGGCTGTATTCCTCCTGCAACTGGGGATAAACGTACCAGCCTCAATTACAGAGGAAATCAGCCTCCCCAACAAAAAAAAAAAAAAAAAAAGTAATCAGATGTCCCCAAAGGTCTATTATGACAATGTAAAAAAAAAAAAAAAAAAAAATTGTAAATAAAATACACCAGTAAAATGCCATTATTACAGGTTATAGCCCCACCCCCGACAACACCATAAAAATTACCGTAACTGAGAAGAAAAACTATTTTAAAAAGTTTTTTGTGGCACTTTGTGTTATTAAATAAAAAAAAAAAATGAAAAGTGAAAAACAGACGTTTTCCCTACTCTGTTTATATTTTCCCACATATAAAAAAAAATTACCACACATGCAAAAATAAAAACAACATAAAAATAAAGCCGTATGTGTCACCGAAAAAAGACGCAGAAATTAGTTGAATAACGCATATGATAAAAATGTTACAGTCTCTCTCTTTTTTTTTTTCTCTCTTCCCTCCCCATTCTCTCTTCACTCCTCACTTTTTCCCCCTCTCCCTTCTTACTCCACTCTTCTTCTTTCATTGCCCATTTGGTCTATTTCGCTGACTTGTATTGTTTACACACATTTGTCTTTGTTGTTTCATTGCTTGTCTATGCTTATTTGTTATTTGTTTGTTTGTTTTTTGACTTTCAAAACTAAATACTTTTTTTTTCTCAATTCAATGTTACAGCCCTCAAAACCGCACATACAAAAAAAAAAAAAAAAAAAAAAAAAACAAAAACACACACACACACACGAAAAAGTGTCTGGTCCTGGACCAGAAATTGGCCCGCTATTGAAGTGGTTAAAGGGTATTCCCATCTCAAGGATCCTAACTATACTGCCAGCTTATGTAACTTCAAGACTATTCCTAAATACATTGCTTTAACAATTCTGCTTCACTTGCCTGTTTTGTGCGATTATTCCCCCCATTCTTTTTATATCATTGTTAAGGCACCGGCCTGTTATCTGATAACACAGGTCGAAGGAGGAGTCACTGCTCTCTGGGGGGCGGGGTCGAGTTGTCTCCCTGCTCTGTAGTTAGTACAATCAGTTCAGCTAATTGCAGTTTACTGATAAAGGCTTGGACAATTAATTTATCTCTTTATGTAAGCACAAATATAACACTGAGTTTACTTGCAAGTCTGTTCTCTCCTTGCAGCATGTAATTTAGTTTTTCTCCCCAACCCTGTGTAATATAATATACATTTACTGTGCATATTATTATTATTATTCTTTGACCTACATTTACATTAGATATCTAGTAATGATAATAAATCTGTCATGGTAAAAACAATGCCTATATCTAGTGAGGTTCTTCATAGTGTCCTGTTCAAACAGTCCAAACCCACCAACCAGCTTGTGGAAAAATACAGGAAGTGAGAAGAAGAGACAGCAGGCAAAGCTGCTGAAACAGGGAGATGAGAAAACCTCTTTAAGGCTAAGGCCCCAACGTTGTGGAAAAGACGCTTTTTTTGTTGCAGATTTAGTTGCGGTTTTTTGAGCCAAAGCCAGGAGTGGATTGAGCAGAAGGTAGAAGTAGAAGTGCTTCCTTTATATTTCCCATTTCTTTTGTAGCCATTGTTGGTTTTGGCTCAAAAAAACCGCAACAAAACAAGCTGTGTTTCCACAACGTGGGGCCTTAGCCTAATAGGTGCTGAAGAAAACAGATCTCCTTAATAAAATATATTAAAAGTGTCTTGTATTTAAATGTACCATTCATTTATAAAAAGTTATTTATAACTGGAGCTTTAAAGCCAAAGACACAAATGAGTAGAAAGAACATGACTGAATTGTAACTGTTCTTCCATACCTTTCTTGGTTCTGATTGGTTTCTGGACTGCTTCAAGCTTGAAGACACCAACTGGTGACTCAATGGAACACTGTAAGGTCTGTTAGATATTAGTTCCTGCTCCTTTACTGGACCCTGCGATGACTGCTTATGTAAAAATTCTTCAACTTTGTACTTCAGCTCATCAATAAGAATTTGCTGTTCCACAAGTTTCTCTGTCTAAAGAAATAAGGGTTAACTTGTATAATGGTTACAGACTTCTATAAGCGAATGCCCCCCTGCCTCCAGTGCATGAAAAAGCAGCGCTGGAGGTGGGTTGTGGGGATGACGATGGTATGCTTGGAGCACAAGGGGAATGCATCATTTGCATATAAGAATAAAACATTTTTTTGAACAAATGGCGGTGAGGAGAAGAAAAGTAAAGGTAGGAGTACAATAGCCTTTATAAAGGCTATTCCAACGTGGCTTCATTTAAAAACATGTTCCCCAATGATAGACTTCCTTTAAAGAAGCATTAAAGTGAACAATATGGAAATTTTATATGACTTGATATAACAGGAAATAAAACTAATAGTGTTTCAATGCAAACCATAAGAGCATCTCAGCTATTGAGAAAATATGTGCAAGAAAGTGCACATTCTGTACCTGCAGATTCTTGCTGTGCTCTGCCTCATCTAAAGACTTCTGGTAATGCCGATTTTCTTGTAGCAAAGACTGAATGTTCTCTTGTAACTCTTTTAGTTCCATCTCCTTTCTGGCAAATACCTCTTCATCTGCTGCAAGAGTATCCTTGAATAAAAAGTGTTTACACAGTAAGCCAGCCATGCCTAACCCCATTATTCTTACATTACAAGGAATATCAATACATGTAGATTAAAAGCTTTGGACACCTTTGGGCTTCTTTTTTTCTGAAATGCACATGTGTGTTATATAAATGTTCAGCTATTTACCCTCTGCAGCCTACATGTATTCTCATACATTACAGGCTGCCCAGTCCTGTTCAGCGTGAAATCCATCAGACAAACACTCTGATGGTGTAAGAGAAGTTGTGGACCCACTGTGCCCCCTAAATGATTTGGCTTTGAGCCCACTTCCAAGGATGTTTAACCTCTCTAGTATGCACCCTTTAACACCCATAAGGGGATTTGGACTTCACAAAGTCAGAAAACAGGCCATGGTCAATAAATGGTGAATCCGACAGGAACATAGTATTAAGATACCCTCACAGAAACTACCATGCTAAGATCCTATATTGCTATGGTGCCATGCTGCTGACTGAGCAGATATAAATAGGTGAGGGCTGCCTGGAATTAGCTTTGAAGGGTCCACAGGTGTCCACATTAGGCCTTCAAGTTCTAGAGAGAAAGGGCACTACAGTCATGGCCAAAAGTTTTGAGAATGACACAAATATTATATTTTCACATGATCTGCTGCCCTCTGGTTTTTATGTGTGTTTGTCAGATGTTTTTATCACATACAGAAATATAATTGCATTCATATTATGAGTAACAGAAGCTTATATTGACAGTTAGAATGAGTTAATGCAGCAAGTCAATATTTGCAGTGTTGACCCTTCTTCTTCAGGACCTCTGCAATTCTCCCTGGCATGCTCTCAATCAACTTCTGGACCAAATCCTGACTGATAGCAGTCCATTCTTGCAGAATCAATGCTTTAATTTTGTCTGAATTTGTTGGTTTTTGTTTGTCCACCCGTCTCTTGATGATTGACCACAAGTTCTCAATGGGATTAAGATCTGGGGAGTTTCCAGGCCATGGACCCAAAATCTCTATGTTTTGTTCCCTGAGCCATTTAGTTATCACCTTTGCTTTATGGCAAGGTGCTCCATCATGCTGGAAAAGGCATTGTTGAGCGCCAAACTGCTCTTGGACGGTTGGGAGATGTTGCTCTTGGAGGACATTCTGGTACCATTCTTTATTCATGGCTGTGTTTTTAGGCAAGACTGTGAGAGAGCCGATTCCCTTGGCTGAGAAGCAACCCCACACATGAATGGTTTCAGGATGCTTTACAGTTGGCATGAGACAAGACTGGTGGTAGCGCTCACCTCTTCTTCTCCGAATAAGCTGTTTTCCAGATGTTCCAAACAATCGAAAAGGGGATTCATCAGAGAAAATGACTTTACCCCAGTCCTCAGCAGTCCACTCCTTGTACCTTTTGCAGAATATCAGTCTGTCCCTGATGTTTTTTCTGGAGAGAAGTGGCTTCTTTGCTGCCCTCCTTGAGACCAGGCCTTGCTCCAAGAGTCTCCGCCTCACAGTGCGTGCAGATGCACTCACACCTGCCTGCTGCCATTCCTCAGCAAGCTCTGCACTGCTGGTAGCCTGATCCCGCAGCTGAAACACTTTTAAGAGACGGTCCTGCCGCTTGCTGGTCTTTCTTGGGTGCCCTGGAGCCTTTTTGGCACCAATGGAACCTCTCTCCTTGAAGTTCTTGATGATGCGATAGATTGTTGACTGAGGTGCAATCTTTCTAGCTGCAATACTCTTCCCAGTTAGGCCATTTTTGTGCAGTGCAATGATGACTGCACATGTTTCTTTAGAGATAACCATGGTTAACAGAAGAGAAACAATGCTGGCAAGCACCAGCCTCCTTTTAAAGTGTCCAGTGGTGTCATTCTTACTTAATCATGACAGATTGATCTCCAGCCCTGTCCTCATCAACACCCACACCTGTGTTAATGGAGCAATCACTGAAACGATGTTAGGTGGTCCTTTTAAGGCAGGGCTGCAATGATGTTGAAATGTGTTTTGGGGGATAAAGTTCATTTTCTAGGCAAATATTGACTTTGCAAGTAATTGCTGTTAAGCTGATCACTCTTTATAACATTCTGGAGTATATGCAAATTGCCATTAGAAAAACTGAAGCAGTAGACTTTGTAAAAATTAATATTTGTATCATTCTCAAAACTTTTGGCCATGACTGTACATCAGCAGCAGGGGAATATGCAGTGTGGAGCAGAGGTAACCTGGCGTCTGTGTCTGCAGGTAGATAGTACACTGGTGAGCAGAAAGCTCCAGCATTACAGATGGCTAGATCTGTAGCCCTTCTCTCTGCTCTCCTGAGCAAAAATCTATGCCAACATCTTTACCAAAAAAAAAAAAACAACCTACTTGAGTCAAATGGGATCACACAGCTTTACAAGCATTCAGGAGAATTCAGGAGCAGAGATCAGGCCTAGAGACTGAAAATCTTTATATAGTGTATTCTGCATGCTGCTAATACACCTTCAGTATAAAATCAGTCAGTCAAAATATCTCTACTTTTAGGTAGTGTACCTCGAGAGATCGTTGACTGCTAGACCTGCCTCTATGATGTACTCAAAGACATTTTACAGACTTTCAGAGGAAGAGAATCCTTGCAATCCGTAAAGCAAATTTCCACGTATTGCCCACCATCTAGGACAGGGGTAGGCAACCTTCGGCACTCCAGCTGTTTTAAAACTACAACTCCCAGCATGCATACTTGCTCTGCTCTCCGTGGAACTTCCATGGAGATGACTGGAGCATGTTGGGAGTTGTAGTTTCACAGCAGCTGGAGTGCCGAAGGTTGCTGACCACTGATTCTAGGCTGTTCTGACATATCTGTTAGGAGTTGTTACCTGAGGGGGCACACACGTTACACAAGCTCCAATAGAGAGAATTGTTTGATTTGCTGACAAGCACATGCAGTTCCCTCAGTTTCCTTGTCCACCATCCAAACACAAGTGGTGTCTTCATTACACACTCTTGTCTCTATCCATTTTTAAGCACTTCGCAAAAAGAAATTTGGTGTCACTGTGCCCATTATGCGTCCCTGCCATTGACAGCCAGCCACCGTCACATTAATTTGCAGTTTGGTTATGAACAGGAAAACTGGTCTGGTACAGACTGTAACAACTTTTAGCAACAAATTCAGATTGTATCTGGTATTCAATGATGGTCACGCTTGAGAAAGGATGTGTTTTGGTGCGAACTTTAATCCTGCCTTTGTTTTGGAGCGACACACTGCCTCAGCTGTTTTTGCAACATCAGTGGGCAAATGTGCCACAGGTGCCAAGGAATCAGGTTAAAGGCAGCCTAAAAGGGTACTAAAACCTCTTTTCAGTCATACACTTTTCTCCCATAACCGCATTCTTTAGCATTGTAATCACTTACATTTATCACCACTACATGCACACATATAAAGTTTCATTCAATTCAAACTACGCACTTCTTTGTGTTATATACCGGTATATATTTGTGCAATATATATACAAAACTGCATGCATTTGTGTTAAAAAAAAATGCACCAAAAAAGGTGGCTATGAATTTCAATAAAAAAAAAAAATATATATATATATATATATATATATCGAAAATTGAGAAATTATTATAGATATTTATAATGTCCTATTCTCATGGTGCACCCTGCGTTATATAAAATGCTATTCTTGGTCAATGCTAAGTAAAGTGGAGTTGCTCAGCTTTAGGAGAATGTCCACCATACAGCATGCCATAATGCTTCTCACATACCTGAACTATGAGAGGTCTTCACACTAGCCATAGACAAAATGATTATCATTAACCCATTAATTTTACAATCTATAAATGATACTTAACGTGTATTGAATCAAGGGGTCTGTGGTGAAAATTTTGTAACATACTTTAATAACCTATCTAACTTTCTTTTGATAGAAAACAGAGTCTCCCTGGCAATACTTAGAGTATCTCTGGTTTTATACCACCTACAAAAATGATTCTGGTATCACAAGAAAGTTGAGATTCATCAGCTTCCATATCCTGCCAAGATTGAAGTACTAGCTATAAAGAATTAGAGATATCACAAGTTGAAAATACAGTCAGGAATGTGATTTTATATGCAGCATGAACTGCTGCATATTAGTATAAAACTGGAGATATAGCCACTTGAAGTGACCATCCCCCTCTTTGGTAAATGCTTCAGCTCTGCCAGAAACTGTTCTAGCCCTTATAAGGGTTCGACAGCTGACAGGAGTTTGCAGAGATACAGAATAAGAAGAGAATATACAGTAGGTGGCTAGGAGAACAACAACTTTAAAATCTTCTGCAAATGAGGCAGTTGGTGCACTGGAGGCGGAATTTCAGCAAAAGCAGTGCTCGCATAGCTGAAGTAAGAGAATTCGTCACAGTCGTTGGAGGATCAATTCTAAAAGCATAGGGTGGCGCAGGCAGGAGATGGCAGGGGCCTGAAGTGTAAAGGTCTTTGCTCCAGAGAGCTAAAGTCCAACTGCTTCTTTTGCATAATAATTAAGGATGTTTTTTTCCACATCTACAAAAGTGACAATGCAGTGGTAACTGTTGTTGCTGGAGATGGGAACACCCCTTTAAGTGTCAATTGTTTACTATCTATTAGACCAATGGTACTGTTCTGTGACTTTCTATTAAATAGCATATCCAAAATTGCTAATTTAGCAGGACTTACTACCAGGCTTGAAGCAGAAGCAGGCTGTAAAAAAATAATGTATACATAAAAAATAAACAATAAATGACATTTAATGGCAAATGGGAGTAGCCTATTCAAAAAAATAAAATAATGTCACAGGACATTAACTGACAGATGCTTTTTATACCAGTACAAAAGTAAACAAACAAGATAGAAAACATTGTCCTTCACGTTCTTTACACTGAAGCCAATGGGAAAGGACACAAATGTAGGGGGCTGCAGTTAATGTCTGTTGCTGTCATCATATGACGTTTGACAGCAATGCACATTAACAGCGGTAGTGAGAAGGTAGCCTAAGTGAATTTCAGCATGCTTGAAATAAATATATGTCCATCCTAACATAAAATGGTAATAGGGCAAACTAGATGTACCATGTGGTCTTTTTCTACTGTCAATCTTCTATGTGTCTATGTTACCTGGCAGAGACATATCCTCCCATACCAATATTCAAACTGATTTCCTGTTGTAGGAGACTCCTGAAACCCCTTCAGGACTTGTAATGGATAACCATATTGCTTATCATGTTTCACAGCAATAGAGATCACTAAAAGGGGACTTAATGAAGTTTTTAATAACCTTATAGAAGACATCAAGTAATATTAGTTATGTTGCATAGCAAATAAATCTTTTACCTGAATCTAGAGACTTAGAATTCAGGTAAAGCAAGTATAATTAACATAAGGATGAGAGTCCATGTACAATTTTACTAACTGTATTAAGAACAGAAAGAGACCAATGACCCTTTGATGACATATGACATGAAGCAAAGATATGACAATAAGTTATTATAAAGATGTTGTACATACCTGGCATTTTTTCAGTTCCCTTTTGAGCTGTAGTATAGTAATGTGATGCGGCTCCTCTCTACTGGTAGCTGAACCGTCAGTTCCAGACATCACAGTCATGTCACTCCTTAATTCCTCAGCCATAATGAGCCAACTCTGAAGTCTACTCTTTTGGGGTTTTGTAAGACCAGATAAATCCCTAAGTTCATGTAACAGCTCCAGAGCTTCTTCTGTACAATGTCGATGGTTGAAACATTCCAACTGATACTGTGCAAGTTGTTCTTCTAAAGTCTTGATTTTACTCTTTTCCTGGCTCCAGTCTTGAGACACCTGGCTTGTCCGACTCACCCTACTGCTCTGCTGGTTTTGCAAAGCTTCTCGCAGTGCCTTTATTTCCAGCTCCATTTCATCAATTCTGTCCCAGTCAGGGTTATAATTTACAATTGGCTTGTTTCTGATATTCCTGGCTCGGTTAGAGTACTTAAGAGAATTCAAAGATTCATCAAAGTCAGAAGTAGAAGGACTAATGCATGTAATCATGACGGTTTTGGCATTTCCTCCCAAAGAATCTTTAAGGATACGAGTGATCTTAGCATCTCTGTATGGGACATGTGCATTTTTTCTCTTTGGATCAGCAAGTGCGCTTATTACATTCCCCAGAGCAAGCAGACCACTGTTAATTTGAATGGACTCTTTAAATCTCTCTCCAGTGTTCCCAGTTTTGGTCACTCTTTCTGAGCCTGCTAAGTCTACAAAGTGAAATTTTGAAGAGATCATCTGGACCGATTTCTTGGATCCATTTTCCGTATTGACATTATTGGCATCCCTTTGTTGGCATATACTAATGGTGAAGATTGCATGAGAGCGGCTGGAGCGCTCATTCATTTGAGTAGTGCTAGTGTGGCGAACTGCACTGCCAGCTTCTAGAAGACTCATGACTTCATCTGCACTTTCAACTTGACATTCCTTGGCACCAATGATAACTGGAGAGACCAGCACAAAATAATTGCATCACTTATAAAGAAATAAAAATGCTTAATGAATAACTTCACAACTTTCTTGAAAAGGAAATGCTTTAATTCTCTGATTGTAGATTTTTTTCATTAATTTTGTTTTGTAGATATGATTATAAGGGCTAACATCTTATCTGAGCTTTTTCTCAACTCTGTTAACAGCATTTAAAGATATGCTTTACAGCAGTCTCAACTACAGGCAGCAATAGTCTGGAGAGATTTCTAGCATATTCTCTGAGCATGGAGAAAGAGGAGATCAGCTGTCATATCACCTATTGTTAGTAGTGGATGCAATGATGGGTCAGTGATATTATCTTCTATTGTAATCCTGTCTGTGATGTAAATGAGGATACTGTTGCAAGGAAACCCCCTATAGAAATTACAAATGTGTCTACATTTTTTGTTTTAAAGGGATTCTATCATTAGAAAATGACATTTTTAAGAAATGGCACGTTGGAATAGCCTTTAAAAAGGCTATTCTACTCCTATCTCTCATTCTCTTGTGGTCCCCGCCGCTTCTGTAAAAAAGTGTTTATTTTGATATGCAAATTATGCTCCGGGAGCACAGGGGGTATTCCCCCTGTGCTCCGAGCACACCAGGGTCATCAACTGCTCGCCGCCCCTTAGTGCCTCCTGTTCACTCCCCCTCCATCTTCTCCTTATCTTCAGCCTTGCATAGGAATCCGACGCAGCGCTATACAAGGTTGAAATCCCGCACATGCGCAGTCAGCTCTAGCCGAAAACAAAGTAGCAGAGCCATTATTTAAAAACATCATTTTCTAATGCTAGAATCCCTTTAAATATAGATAGTGGCATGTAAAATTACAAAAAAATAAAAATAAAAAAATGTAAAAATATATGTTTAACACTGAAGGGGTTACGTCACAAAAATAATTTATCCTCTATCCTATTGCAGATCAGTTGGGGCCCGACTGCTGAGACACCCACTGATCTTGAGAATGGGGGAGTTTTTTTACTCCCATTGAAAATGTAGCTGCAGAGGACGCAGACACGCCCCCACTCCGTTAATTTCAATGAAAGCGACAGCCCTTACATTAACATAAATGGAGTGCAGGCGCGTCTGAGTCCACTGCAGTATTATTCTCATAGGCAGTAAAATAGGTTATTTTCTGGTGAACCTATTGTTTTTCATAAAACATCTCATATATCACTATTATGAGTCCAGGTACCAAGACCAACAAAGCGATAGAAATGGTCTGTGACCCTTTGAGGGGAACAAAGCTAATCAGATTCAAAGGGTCACAGAGCATTTCTGTTGCTTTGTTGGTCAGGAACTTCTTTAGGGGTTTTAAATTTATAAAATGACCCTGAACTTCCCATTGGGCTTCCTGACCATAAATAATGTGGAATAAAATCCTGTCCCTAATTCATCTTTTGGAACCGGAATCACAATCCATTTTTGAATTAACAACAGCTGCTCCTCCTGTAGAGTCTGTCTTATAGCTCTTGAGTAAGGAGGAATCTGTCATGAGAGAGGGAGGAAAATTCTAGTTTGTAGCCCTGAGCTATACCATCTAGAAGTCGGGGCAAGCCGAAATATCCCTCCAAGCCTGCAGGAACCGGGACAACCTCTCTCCCACTTGGGACCTTGTGTCATAACTGGGAATCCTTGTCAGCGATGACAGCACTTTTTTTTTTTTTTTTTAATAGCATGTTGACATTTCATACAAGACAGGTTCTGTAACTAAGAGGCAGGGAAAGTGTAATAAAGGTTACGGCGTTCACTGTGCAACCAAAATGCCATGTCAAATTTTTTTTCTTGGAGTCGCCATGTTCTGACACCTGTAACTTTTTTTTATATTTCCGTTTACCTGTAACTTTTTTTTTTTTTTTTTTGGGGGGGGGGGGGGCAGATGTACTGTTTAGTTATGTAATTTGTTTGTTTGTTTTTGTTATTTTTATTTCAAATCTAGATAAAGGGGGGGATTCAAATTTTTAGATTTTATATATATTTTAAAAACCTATTTATTTATATTTAACTATGGGGGGCTTAAACCTGCAATCTTTTGATTGCATGTCCCATAGACTGCAATACAATTGTATTGCAGTCTATGGGACTTTCGCTACTCAGGTATTCAGACTGGTCATAGATGCGCCTCAATAGCTGTATTGCAATGACAGGCCTGGCAGCCTTCATTAGGCTCCCAGCTGTCAAAGAAACAGGATGGCTCCAGCAATCACACTGCACAGGAACTGTCCTGCAACTGCAAAATTATGGAGCCAGTGGGAACCGGACCTGTGGGTCTTTTTTTTCACTTTGGGCGCGTGTAACTTAATGCAATACCTGCAATCAGAGTGGACTCCTATGGCTGGCATTAGCTTCAAGTCTTGGCTGTACAGCGACCCAGCATCCACCATAATAGTGTGGCAGATAACGGAAAGGGATTCATAAGTCAGTAGATTGAACTTTTATATACCGTATTTTTCGGCCTATAAGATGCACCTAGGTTTTAAAGGAGGAAAATAGGGGAAAAAAAAATTTTAAGCAAAAATAATGTGGTAAAATATTTACTATATGGGAGTTGTAGTTTCGCAACAGCTGCAAGGCCACATTGACAGGTGACCCTGCACCTGTACGGGGAAGTATAGGGCATCTTTCTTTGTGGGGCCAGATGTACTTTTTAGTTGTACCATTTTGGGGAATGTCTATTGCTTTGATCACCTTTTATTCAAATCAGAGGCGAAACAGTGAAAAACAACGACGGTCCAGCACTTTTGATTTTTTTTTCCCCCACTATGACATTCACCGCTATTTTTATAAGTTTGTAGACCGACTGTATTGCAGTCTATGGAAGATTCTCTACATTACTATTGCGGCTGGTTATAGACCAGCCACAATAGTAATATTACTATGACAGGCCTGGGAGCCTTCATAAGGCTCCCAGCTGTCACAGGAACAGGTCGGCTCCCGCAATCGCGCCATGCGGGAGCCGTCCTGCAACAAGAAAGGTACGGGGCTGATGGGGACCGGCCCTGGGGCAGCTTTAATACCTTTAGGGGCCTCACAGGAATAATGCCCGCGATCAGAGTCCACTCTGATCGTGGGCATTAGCTCCGGGTCTCAGCATTAGAGCAGAGCTGCCATCATCTTCACAGACCCCGGTATCCGCTGTAATAGCACGGCGGATGCCTGGAGGTTCACACCGCCGGGGCACACTCTCAGCCCAGGGCCCGCAGCATCGCCCCCACTCCCCCAGTGCTTCCCAGCTTCCCTACAAAAAGACTCTCAGAGGCTACTTTTGATCAGTGTATTTCAGTCAGTTCTGATTGGGCATCTAAGATCTCATTCTCAAATATTAATCCCTCTAGGACTCCCACAGCCTCTTGTTCTCGTGTGGTAGATAACAGGGTGGGATTGATGCTATTCTTTGGACTGGATTCTTTTTTATAAGGCAACTTGCAGCCAAAGCGGTGAAAGTCCTTATTCACCTCAAATTTGTTCAGCCTAGGGATCAAATTAAATTTAAAGACTCTTTACAGCAGAGTAGTTGGGATCCTTTCAACATGTGACGTGATTAGCTAATAAATACCCATTGTGTAAAATGTTGGAGGCTATTTATTTCCTCTTGCCCTTCCTCTAAAGCAGGGGTCGGCAACCCCCGGCACGCGTGCCAAGAGTGGCATGCGAGGCTTATTTCCCTGGCACGGCAGTGGAGTCCTCACCCAGCAGTTTCGATCGGACCAAACATGGCCGAAACTAAACTGCTGTTATTATACTCGGGGGTCTCTTCAGATCCCCGAGTATAATAAGCAGAGCCCCCGGGGAGGTGATCAAACATAAAAAACAATAGTAACTCACCTTCCCTGGATCCTCAGCCAACCTGTGCTCTTCAGGCGCTTCTGCCTGACGTAAGAGACTGCTGACAGGGCCTCAGGAGTCACATCCGACGTCATTACGCATAATGACGCGACGTGACCCCTGAGACCCAATCAGCGATCGCTGACATCAGGGAGAAGCGCCCACACAGCGGCTGCGGAGTGCAGGAAAAAGTGAGTAAGGGTGCATTCACATATGTCCGGCGCAGCTATCTGTTTCCCTCGGCGTGGTGCACACAAGCCGGAGGGGAAACATATGCCAGGATGGATCCCATAGTTTTCTATGTGATCGGTTCTGGCACAAGAGGCATCAGTTCTGGCGCCCTATAGCGCCGGATATGTGTCTCAGCCGGATGGAAAAACGCTACCTGCAGCGTTTTTCCATCCGGCTTCCTTAAAATTTCATTAGCGCCGGGGGCTGCCTGAAGATGGATGCGACAGCACCCGGCGTCTGCACAGTCTATGTACAGTAGTGAAGCCGGTAATTGCCAGCTTCACTACTGTACCTGAGTGAATTGCTCAGGATTGGTTAAAGATATAAAGAAACACTTGGATTCACTTTAAAGATGAGAATTTCATCTTTAAAATAATACCAAGATCACCATGATCGTCCTTACAGATCCTGAGCGATTCGCTGGTGAAAACGATGTTCGGCATTGAAATCCCAATGCAGATCTCAATTCCCGACATCGATTTAACAGTGAATCGCTCTGAATCTGTAAGGTCTATGATGGCGATCTTGGTATCTTTTTAAAGATGAGATACTCATCTTTAAAATGAATCCAGTTGCATCTTTGTCGCCCTAACAGATCCTTAGAAATGGTGCTCTAAAAGTGTCCCCTCCCTCCTGCCTCAGACAGCATCTTAGAGCTAAGGAAGGAGGGGGAGGAGAGGAGCTGCAGAGACAATGATAACTCATCATTGTCTGTGCATAAGCTGTATGTGACCCCAGGGGGGATAGCAGGGACTAACGTCCATGTTATCCCCTCTCCTATCAATCAGAGAGCATACTATACTTTTGCTCTCTGATTGTCACATAGAGGGATAATGTAAGACCCCTCTGAGCCTATTCACAGGGATATCTTCTGTAATACCTCTCTGAACCTAACCAGGAAGTTTATTGGTGCTGTGACCCAGATGTTTACCATCGTCCAGGTCGCAGCGCCAAAAGTGTCGCATCAAACACTTACACAACACATGCACAAAGTCACCAATAAAGTTTACATTTTTTCACTGTCCCTGTCCTGTCCATACCTGATCTTTATAGAGTAAATTACACCGCCCGCCTCTCTAGTGATATCCGTTACACGCTAAAATAACAGCAATAGAGATTATCACTAGCAATGAACGTATAAAACATTTCTGACAAACGGAAGTTCCGTCAGTCAGATAATAAATTTTTACCCATTAAATGTTACCATATAAAATCCCAGTTTTTGGCAGTTTTCAGATGGGTGCTTTTTTTTTTTTTTTTGTACCCACAGTACAAATGAAACACCTGCACTAACAGTAAATTGAGTTACAACTGCACTAACACTGGCATCAATTGTAATGTAATCTTCTTTTAATAAATTTGCAAAAATATCAAATGTCAAGATGGGGTGCTGAGTGTACATTAATGAGAAATAAAATGAACTTTTTGCTTTTAGCAAATGGCTGCAATGAAACAAAGTGTGAAAAAATTTAAAGGGGTCTGAATACTTTCCATACCCACTGTATGTGTTGCCATTTACCAAAATTACTAAGCCAGCTAACAAGTGGTGTAATCTTTGATTAGATAGACACATTGAGGGACTTTCATCACCTCCAGTTCTTAGCATGTCAACAGGCGCTGCTCCATTGATTCCAGTGCAGTTGGAATTTTTGTTTTAGCTCCCACTGTTTCTGAGTGATCAGTGCAGTTAGTTTTGGAGCCTGATATGTTACTTGAGCTCACTCAGTCAGGTGGCTAGTGTCAGGCAGGAGCAGGCAGAAGGGTGTGATTCAGAATCCAGGTGGACACTGTCAGAGCTCAGAATCACAACCCTTGGCTAAGTAGCATATCAAGCACCAAGTCTAACTGCAGTAATTGCTCAGGAACAGTGGGTGCTAGAGAAAAAAAATTCCAGCTTTGCTGGAATCATTGGAGCAGCACCTAATAAATGATGAAAAAAGCTGAAATTGACAAACGTCCTCTTTAAGACTGTCTAGTCTAAGTGTATACTATCTAAAACTTAGACACAATTACTAAATCTGCCCCACTTAAAGAGTGATAATTAAAAGTAGTATTTTAACCCCTTCCCGCTGGAGGTATTTTTCGTTCTTTGTTTTTGACTTCCCACCTTCCAAACCCCATAACTTTTTTTTTATTTTTCTGTTAAGAGAGCCATATGAGGGCTTAATGTTTGCAGGACAAACTGTTCTTCATGATGCTACCGTTTATTATTCTGTACAATGTACTGAGAAGCTGGAAAAAAAAATTCAGAATGGGTCTGAATTGGAAAAAAAAGTGCAACTTTCTTATGGTCTTTTTGAAGCTGTTCATTGTGCAGCAAACATAACATGTCACCTGTATTCTATGTTTTAGTACGATTTCAAGGATACCAAATTTATATAGTATTATTTAAATTTTAACCCCTTAACAAAAAAGTTTAGCGAAAAATTTTTTTTTCTAAACATCGCCATATTCTGACACCCATAACTTTTATATATTTCCATGTACGGGGATGCGTAGGGCGTCTTGTTTTGCGGGGCCAGGTGTACTTTTTTGTTATACCATTATGGGGAATTGCTAATGCTTTGATAACTTTTTATTAAAAATTTTTTATCAGAGGCAAAACAGCGAAGAAATGTCGGTTCAGCACTTTTGATTTTTTTTTCCCCACTACCGTGTTCATTGTACTGGAAAAATATTTTAAAAAATTTGTAGATCGGGCATTTTCGGACACAGGGATACCTATTGTGTATGTGTTTCACAGTAATTTTTTACTTTTATATGTATTCTAGGGATAGGGGGGTGATTTGAACTTTTAATACTTTTTTTTTTTACTATTTTATTACTTAAGACCTGTCATCCATCGTAATTGAGCGGAGGATGTCGTGAAGGATGTCGGAGGATGTTAGTTAATCGCAACTAACGTATCTCTTTCCACCCACTACCACCCCCCCCCCGGGACTAACCCCTCATTTTAATATATATAATGGCGGTGCACACCAGGGTTGCAATATATGTAGAGTCGTCATGGTTTGGCCTACCAACTCCACAGCTCTGCTGCAACCACATACAAGGGGGAAACCAAAAAAAATTAGAATTTAAATTTTTTTTTTTATTCAAGATAACATCTTGAAAATATTAATCCCCTTTCAAAATAATGTCCATTAGATCATATGCACTTGTCCCAACATTTTTTTCCACTGTTCGAAACATTTTTTATATTCTTCTGAACTAATGCTCTTAAGTGCCTCCAGCTATTGTTTCTTAACCTCTTTTACGTTCCGGAAACGGTTTCCCTTTAGGTTTTTCTTCATTCTTGGGAATTAGAAGAAGTCGCAGGGAGCTTGGTCAGGCGAGTAAGGAGGATTGTGAGAAACCGTTGTCATGCCGTTTTTCGCCAAAAATTGGGTGATTTTCAACGCTGTGTGGGCAGGCGCTTTGTCATGATGCAGAAGCCAATCCCCTGATCACCACAATTCAGGTAGTTCTTTCCTCACGCAATCACTTCAGTACTTGCAGATAGTAAGGTTGAGAAAGAAATTCAATGTCAACCACTCCTTTGATATCGAGAAAACAAACCATCATAGACTTCAATTTTGATTTCACTTGCCGTCCTTTTTTTGGTCTGGGCGAAGAAGCAGTCTTCCACTAGCTGGACTGTTTTGCTCCAGGGTCATAGCTGTAACACCATGATTCATCCCCTGAACAGTTTCTGCCGCTGGTTTCTTTAACAGGAAAGAGAATTTGATGTTGACGCATTGTGCCTTGAAGATTGCCATCACAAAATAGTCAAGAGTGTTGGGAGGGGCTTAAGAAAACAAATCGCTCTGTCCACTGCCATGGTTATTCATGAATGCCAACTGAACAGGGAGCGTATCTAGCAGGAGAGGGCAGCACTGCCATCCCACTTGCCTACAGAAAGTAATTCTTGTGTTTTTTTTTTTTTAGGTACCCCCTCTTCTGTTGCCTCTCATGGTAGGACTTCCAAGTGGCTTTTTCACTAGGATAATGCTTATGCACACACAGGAAGAGTTTCTCAGGAATGTCTCTGACAGATTGCAACATTTCCTTGGCCTGCCCGGTTGCCAGATTTATTACCAATCCAGAATTTATGGTACCAACTGGGGCACCAGCTTTGGTGACCAATGAGTGTGCAATATCTACAGTTTCAGCTACAACATCTGTGTGCAAATATACCGCAGGACGCCATACAGACCCTGCCTCCATGCCCAACCATATCTCATCTTGTATCTAGGTTAGAGGCAGCCCAACTTATCCTTTCGCTATAAAAAACATATATCATGCGTTACATTGGGAAAAATGGTAATTACTTACCGGTAATTGGATTTTCCAGAACCCACGACAGCACCCAGAGACAGGAAACCTACGGTATAAAAGGGTGGAGCCTCTCCTACCCCTCAGTTGTTTTATAGAAGCGAGAGAGAGACTCCAGTTAACTTGTAACTCATGACCCTAAGGTCAAAACTTTTTTTTTTTTTTTTTTTTCTGCTTACTATACCCGGTGCCAAACAAAAGTCCATCACCAAGAAAAGGGAGGGATAAAAGGACGGTGCTGTCGTAGGTTCTGGAAAATCCAATTACTGGTAAGTAATTACCATTTTTTCCCATCACCCACGACAGCACCCAGAGAGAATAAAATAGGAAAAAAACTAGGGAGGAACCACCGCTTGTAAAACTTTCCTTCCAAAAGAAAAATCAGCAGAAGACCCAATGTTCAGCCTATAATGGCGAAAAAAGGTAGAAGGTGAAGACCAGGTTGCCGCTTTGCAGATAGATTCTATGGAAGCATCAGCTCGCTTGCTTGGAAGTAGAGGACAAATACTGGATTAGGCAACGTCTTACATTCAAACAGTGGTATTCCTGCTCTTTAGCATTACTTGGGTTAGCACAGAGGGAGGGGAGAACTATCTCCTGAGATCTATGAAATTTTGAGGCTACTTTAGGCAAAAAAGCTGGTTCTGGTTTAATTATTACCCTGCCCTCTGTAATAACAGTAAAGGGTGGATTAACTGATAGGAAAATTACAGGCTCTATGCGACAAGCCGAGGTAAGGGCCACTAAAAGAATCACTTTCAGGGATAAATTTTTAATAGGAATAGAGTCCAATGGTTCAATGGGAGGTTTAGTTAAGGCAGACAGAACTAGGTTCAAGTCCCAGGGAGGAACTCTGGACAGAACAGGTCTACTTCTAGAGGCCGCCTTGATGAACCTAATCACCCAGGGATCGTCAGCCAATTTAACGTTTAGCAGACAACTAAGGGCCAAAACCTGGACTCTTAAAGTGCTGGTAGAAAGCCCCTTTTCTATCCCCTTCTGAAGGAACTCTAGAATCTGTTTTCTAAGTATATCCCTAAGCTCCCCCGGAGAACCAAGTCCTAGTGTATATTGTAGTAGTGACTGGTTTTCTGCTTTTTAGAAGAGTGGAAATGAGATTCTGAGAAAAACCTTTTGAGGCTAGTAATCTCCGCTCAAATTCCAGGCCGTCAAATGTAAGTGGCTGGACTCCGGGTGGAGAATGGGGCCCTGACATAGAAGGTCCTGGCTGACTGGGAGAATCCAAGGGTCCGAAACGGACAGGATCCTTACCCAGGTAAACCAGGCTCTCCTCAGCCAAAAGGGGGCAATTAGAATAACCCTCGCTCGATCCTCCCTGATCTTCCTCAGAACTGCTGGAATGAGAAAGAAGGGAGAAAAAGCGTAAGCTAGATTGAAATCCCACTTGTGGGACAGAGCATCCACCCCAAAGGGGGATTCCTCTGGGTTTAGGGAAAAAAAAAAAAATCTTTCCACCTTCTTGATTGACCGACTGGCAAAGAGATCTATTTCCGGGACCCCCCAAACCCTGGTGATCTCTAAAAAGATGGACGGGTTCAATTCCCACTCGCTCTGATTCAGACTGTGACGGCTCAAGAAATCTGCCCTGAAATTGTCTAAGCCCCTGATATGCGGACAAGGAGAGAACCAGAGGCTCTGACAGATATAGAATCCGGGCCATTATTTTCATAAGGGAAAGGGACCTCGTACCCCCTTGCCTGTTTATATGAAACTGTAGTCATATTGTCGGACATGATCCTTACATGGCGATTCCGAATACCCTGACCTACAGCTTTCAAGGTTTCCAAAACTGCCATTAGTTCCCTCTGATTCAAGGAGGCCTGAGAAAGACTCCTTGACCAGCAGCCCTGGAACACCTGATCCCCCATGTGGGCACCCCACCCCCAAGGGCTGGCATCCATGGTAATAATTAGGGGGTCTGAGATATTCCATGGAACTCCAATTTCTAGGTGACCCCTGACTAACCACCAACCCAGGGTTTCTCTTGTTGGCTGAGACACCCACATAAATTTGTCGAGAATTTTCTCTTCCTGACGCCAGGTTGTCAGGATTTCCCACTGCAGGTCTCGGGAGTGGTTCTGAGCCCAAGGTACTGCTGGAATGCAGGCCGTGAGAGTCCCCAGGATGGACATAGCCTTTCTTATAGTGACCCTGGATCGGGGTTTTTACTAGGGACCAAACCCCCTTCTATTTTCTCTGGAGGGAGAAAACATCTCTGAGTCGTGGAATCTAGAATGATCCCTAGAAACTTTTTCTGTTGAGAGGGAACTAAACTTGACTTCTCTAGATTCACCAACCAACCTAATTCCTCCAGAATGTCCAGTACTACTCTGACACTTTCTAAACATTCTATTCTGGATCTTGCCACAATGAGAAAGTCGTCTAGATATGGAATA
This sequence comes from Leptodactylus fallax, assembly GCA_947044405.1. NCBI lineage: Eukaryota > Metazoa > Chordata > Amphibia > Anura > Leptodactylidae > Leptodactylus > Leptodactylus fallax. The sequence goes on from CAMRHE010001025.1 coordinate 66,032, forward strand.
AACAGAATGTCTTTCTCTCTTACATGTGCCCCCATTTCTGCCACTATTTTGGTGAAGACTCTTGGGGCCATGGAGATTCCAAAGGGAAGGCCCTGATATTGGTAATGCTGAATCACCCCTCCCATCTCTACTGCTACTTGCAAGAACCTCATGTGACCTGGAAAAACTGGAACATGGTAATAAGCGTCTTTCAGGTCTATCACCGCCATCCAGCAATTGGGAGTTAATCTCACTGCTGACTGCACTGTCTTCATCCGGAATTTCTTGTAAGACAGAAATTGATTTAACCTCCTTAGATTTATTATGGTTCTGTAGGAGCCATCGGGTTTCCTTATCAAGAACAGATGGGAATAAAACCCCTGCCTCTCCTCTTCCTGGGGAACTGGAATCAGCACCCCTTTCAAGATCAGGCTTTTCACTTCCAATTCCAGAGCCGATTGAGAGGTTAGGGAAGTCTGAGTTCTTGTAATCTGAAAACTTGAAGGCGGAGGAGAAGAGAACTCCAACTTCAGGCCTACTCCCACTGTATCCAGGATCCAAGGGCTTGATGAAATTTTCCTCCAGGCAGGAAGGAATTTCCTCAGTCTCCCCCCTACCCGGGGCCTGGCGTCATTGCCTATTGGGTCTTGGATCTTTATTACGGGGTGAGTTGCTAAATAAGAACTCCTTTTGTTTCTTATTGGTTTCCGACCAGCTATTATCTCTGGACTTGACAAATTTCTGCCTTCTGTATGCTCCAAAGGGACGAAAGGACCTCCGTGTACGACCAGAGGAAGGCACAGGAAAACCTCTCTTTTTATCTGCTGCCTTAGCTAAGATGTCATCCAAGGCAAGTCCAAATAGATATTCACCGTCACAGCGCAGACTGCACAGCCTGGTCTTAGACCCTACATCACCTGTCCAACTCTTAAGCTATATAGCCCTTCTGGCAGAGTTGGTCAGGGAAAGGGATCGAGCTGATAATCTTACAGCATCCGCTGTAGAATCTGCCAAAAAATCTGCAGCTGTTCTAATAGTCGGTAGGGCTGACAGAATCTGCTCTCTTGGGACCTTGTCCCTTAACTGATCTTCCAGTTACCCTAGCCAGATCATAAGGGATCTTGCAGTACAGGTAGCCGCTATATTGGGCATGAGGGACGCTCCTACTGACTCCCAAGAACTCCTTAGGAAGCTTTCTGCTTTCTTGTCTAAGGGATCCTTCAGGGTACCCATGTCCTCGAAAGGCAGTGCTGACTTCCTGGAGGCTCTGGCTATGGCAACATCAATTTTTGGTATATTATCCCAAGAGCAAGCTCCCTCTTCAAACGGGTATTTACGCTTAACTCCTCTAGGGATAAAACCCTTCTTGTCCGGCTTTTTCCATTCCCTCTTGATAAGCAATGTAATATTTTTATGGACTGGAAAGTGTCTCCTTTGACGAACCTCCAAACATAATGTCTGCATAGAACGGGAGGGTCTAGAGTCCTCAATCCCCATAGTCACTCGAATGGCTTTGAGCAACTTGTCAGTGTCCTCAACTGGAAAACATGACTGTCCTCCCTCTACATCAGATATGGAGGAAGAAGAGACATCATCGGATAATTCTCCACTTTCACCTTGAACAGACTCCTCCTCAGAAGAGGAGTCATGACCCCGGGTAGAGGAACTGGACTTCTTTTTCTGGCCACTTTTACCCTTAAGGGAACTCCTGACCTCCTCCTGTATCATAGATCTGATACCCTGTAAGAATGACGGGGACTCCTCAGCAATAGTTCTATCAATGCATGATGGGCAGAGCTTTTTCTCATAAGAAGAAGAAAGTCTAGTTCTACATAAGGCACATTCTTTATTCTTAGACTTTGCCACAGCTTTCCTAGGTCTATCCTACAAAAGAAAGGGGACCAATTAATCAATAAAAAATAAAGTTTTGGCATGCAGCCACTTACATCCCCCTAGAATACCGAGGTAGGCGGAGGTGGACCTTCATCTTGCCCTCCATCTTGGGGTCTTCCTCTTGCCGGCGGCTGCTTGCACTGTGACTGCAGCTGTGGCTGTAGCTGCTGCTCTTCCATACTGTAGAGAAGTCTTCTCAGTGCAGGGAGGGCCAGGAACTGCTTAGCAGCTCCACCGTCCTTCAATCTACATTATATGGCCATTCAGCCGCTAGGCCACATCCCTTCCACCAGAAGCCACGCCCCCTTCCTTCCAGAATTGCACCTCCATGTGTCTCCCTGCAGGCTAAAGCAGAGGAAACACACTCCTTCTGTCTGGATATCGGAACCCCCATGGCGCATAGCTGGGGGGACGGCACCGACTCCAGACCGGGCCACAGCTAGCAGCCCTATGCCATCAGGTAAGCCTGCCTCAAGCAGGCATGTAGGTCTCCCTCCAGGGACAGGAAACAACTGAGGGGTAGGAGAGGCTCCACCTTTTTATGCTGTAGGTTTCCTGTCCCTGGGGGTGGATCCTCTCTCTGGGTGCTGTCGTGGGTGATAGAAAAAATAAATAAATAAATAAATAAATAATATTCAACCCAAAACAAGAAAGAATGGCAAAAGAAACAGATAAAGCAAATCCTTACATACATTTATTGAAAAAAAAAAAAAAAACAAATGTAAAGAATTTGATTTATCTGGTTTCTTTTGCCATTCTTTCTTATTTTGGGTTGAATTTTTTTTTTTTTAAATTATCATCTAAATGGAGGAGTTTTTCTACACTAATGGATCAGAAAAATGTGCTGTCATACCTTCTTTGCACAATTATTGTTATTTTTGTTCCTTTTTTTATGACTTGCTTAACAAAAGGTTGTGGCTTTGTACAAAGGGTTGCAATTTACTGGAAAAAAAAAAGTGTGGCTTAAGAACTGCTCTACATAGATTTGGTACACATAGGTGGTGTAAAGTTAAACAAAATGGGGCAGAATCAAATTTATGATTCAGCATGAACCACTTTGATCAATCTGGCACATCTTTAGACTGTCTGGTCTGTTTACACTGCCTGCCTATTAGTCAAGATTAGTAAATATTATTTTTAAACTACAATGGCTATCTTAGAATTAAGTTTGGAACCTACAGGAGCACTGTAAAATAATTTACTAGTAATTCATAAAAAAGTGCATTTAAAATCCATAACACTATCTGCACCTGTGTTTCCCTTTTCATCTTCCCGGATGTGTATATCTTTTACATTTGTTTCCAGTTCCAAGAGGTCCCTCAGATCTTCCTTGTATACTTCGATATATGAAACTTTGACAGTAAAGTCAATGTTGTGATTTTCAGAGATTGCCTGGAAAAGTTCCTGTATGGCACGTGGTATAATACCCTTTTCTTCATCAGCAACAGAGGCTATAAATACAATAAAACTTTTTACATTATGAAGGTCAGTAACAGAACAAAAAATATTAAACATTTTATACATTTTCATTTTTCAAGGCTGGTGAAAATACATCAGCAGTGTAATGTATAATAAAACATAACGCAATATTTCTGACAAAGAATTCTGAGTAACAGTTAGGCTAGGAACATATGAAAATTTGTGGCCTTGCAACGTTTCACAAATACTGACTGCACCTAATTGTTAGTGCATGTGGCTGCACAGAAATCCACCAGGACTAGATTTATGCTATGACGTATTTTGCTGGTTGCAACAGGATCACGTTTACGGTCAAATGACGAAAATCTACAAATTGCTGTGTAGCCTTAGCCTTAAATTTTCAAATGAACAGTTTGGGTGACTATAAGATACTGTATATCACAAAGTATATCAAACAGTATATCAGAGAAAAATGCTCCCATCTCCTCATATTGGCTTCTCTCCTGCCTGCTAAACTGCTCTGGTGAGATATATTGCAGTTTATTATGGTCACCTGAACTATTCAATTACAGAAACTCAAATCTGAAACGACAGACACTTTTTAATGTGGGGTGGTAACCAAAATAGGCTACCCACAAGTCAACCTATTCCAGAATCATTGTTCTATAAGCCACAATGGCACCAAAAATATTGTACATACATTGTATATACAGTGGGGGAAAAAGTATTTAGTTAGTCACCAATTGTGCAAGTTCTCCCACTTAAAAAGACGAGAGAGGCCTGTAATTGTCATCATAGGTAGACCTCAACTATGAGAGACAAAATGAGAAAACATATCTAGAAAATGACATTGTCTGATTTTTTAAGAATTTATTTGCTAATTATGGTGGAAAATAAGTATTTGGTTAACTACAAACAAGCAAGATTTCTGGCTCTCACAGACCTGTAACTTCTTCTTTAAGAGGCTCCTCTGTCCTCCACTCATTACCTGTAGTAATGGCTCCTGTTTGACATTGTTATCAGTATAAAAGACACCTGTCCACAACCTCAAACAGTCACACTCCAAACTCCACTATGGTGAAGACCAAAGAGCTGTGGAAGGACACCAGAAACAAAATTGTAGACCTGCACCAGGCTGGGAAGACTGAATCTGCAATAGGCAAGCAGCTTGGTGTGAAGAAATCAACTGTGGGAGCAATAATTAGAAAATGGAAGACATACAAGACCACTGATAATCTCCCTCGATCAGAGGCTCCACGCAAGATCTCACCCCGTGGGGTCAAAATGATCACAAGAACGGTGAGCAAAAATCCCAGAACCACATGGGGAACCTAGTGAATGACCTGCAGAAAGCTTGGACTAACGTAACAAAGGCTACCGTCAGTAACACACTACGCCGTCAGGGACTCAGATCCTTCAGTGCCAGACGTGTCCCCCTGCTTAAGCCAGTACATATCTGATCCCGTCTGACGTTTTCTAGAGAGCATTTGGATGTTGTAGAAGGAGTATTGGGAGAATGTCATATGGTCAGATGAAACCAAAGTAGAAATGTTTGGTAGAAACACAACTCGTCATGTTTGGAGGAGATGGGGAATTGCATCTAAAGAACACCATACCTACTGTGAAGCATGGGGGTGGCAACATCATGCTTTGGGGCTGTTTCTCAGCAAAGGGACCAGGACGACTGATCCGTGTACATGAAAGAATGAATGGAGCCATGTATCGTGAGATTTTGAGTGCGAACCTCCTTCCATCAGCAAGGATATTGAAGATGAAACGTGGCTGGGTCTTTCAGCATGACAATGATCCCAAGCACACCGCCAGGACAATGAAGGAGTGGCTTCGTAAGAATCATTTCAAGGTCCTGGAGTGGCCTAGCTAGTCTCCAAATCTTAACCCCATAGCAACCTTTGTAGGGAGTTGAAAGTCCGAGATGCCCAGCGACAGCCCCAAAACATCACTGCTCTAGAGGAGATCTGCATGGAGGAATGGGCCAACATACCAGCAACAGTGTGTGCCAACCTTGTGAAGACTTACAGAAAACGTTTGACTTCTGTTATTGCCAACAAAGGATATATAACAAAGTATTGAGATGAACTTTTGTTATTGACCAAATACTTATTTTCCATCATAATTTGCAAATAAAGTCTTAAAAAAAAAAAAAAATCAGACAGTGTGATTTTCTGGATTTGTTTTCTTATTTTGTCTCTCATAGTTGAGGTCTACCTATGATGTCAATTACAGGCCTCTCTCATCTTTTTAAGTGGGAGAACTTGTACAATTGGTGGCAGACTAAATACTTTTTTTCCCCGACTGTAACGCTATATTCACATCTGTGACAAGACAGAAAAGTGAAGATCAGCCAATAGGAGACCAAATCTGTGACAGACTGCACAACGATCATGTATCGTCAAAACACTTAGGAACAGTTAGGAAAAACAGTAGAGACAGACACAAAAACTAACAAATCAATGACAGAAATGGGCACACATGAAGCCCAAATTTGAAAAGTTTTTATTTCTGTCAGTAATCACTTGGTACTATAAGTTACAGAGTCCACCCTGTATAAGACCTGTAACAATATGCAAACAATCACATCACCGCATTTCTCTGTTCCTTCACTCTAAGTGCATCAAAATGCACACTGAAAATGGGGAAAAAAAAAAGGTCGCAAAAGATCTGTAACTTATACGCTGAGCCTATAGGCAGCATGACCCAGGGGTGTTTTGCAATGTTAAAAAAAACAAAAAAAACAAACACCAACAGTGAAAGAGAGACTATGATTTTAAGGCCCCATTCACACGGCAGAATTTACCGCTGATTTTGGGACAGATTCTGCCCCAAAATCTGAGGCAGATTCCTCCTTGATTCTGCCTCCCATTGTCTTCAAAAGGGAGACAGAGATCAGAGTAGAACACTGAAAAAGTAAGTGTTCTGCTCGGTCCTGCTTTACATTGGCATTCTGCCATGTGGAGCCAGAGGCTATAAAATGAAGAGGAATCCGGGGCGGATGTCCAACTCAAATTCCTCTTAATTTTCCAGAATGTGAATAGGGCCATACGTGTGACATTTTGCATCTATGAAAGTTTAATCTGTAGCTATAAGCATGACCAGTCTGACATGCACAGCCACGAGACAGGTGCCCACAACAGTTTTTCAGGTGCAGGTCCCACATCTATAAGATCATAAATGCCTAATATGCAAAAACCTTTTTAACTAAACAAGTCAACACTGACCTAGGAATCATGTATTTTTAACCTACCAATATGGCCTCCACCAATTGTATAGGTCTTGCCAGATCCAGTCTGTCCGTAAGCAAAAACAGTGGAGTTGTACCCTTCAATTAAAGACACCAAAAGTGGTTTGATACAGCAGCTGTAGACATCATCTTGTGTGGAGCTCTTCCCAAAAACAGAGTCAAATGTGAAGACTCTGTCCTTTCCAATGATAATCTGCTGGCTGTTTGGGACTGGCCTCACACATACTTGATGATTATGAAGAATCTCTTTGGATGACAGTGGACGGATTCTCACTGCCACCTTCACCGGGATTTCATCCATTATGTTGTCTACAATAGAACTGTTTTCACCAGGGCCAAATTCTTCCCTTACAATTTATGACATTGTCTGAAATAGCAAGAACAAAAGACAGTAATAATAATGTATAGTTTTATGCAATGTGGCAAAATAATTTGTGAATGGCTAGAAAGAAATGCACCAATACCTTCACATGTAGTTTGTAGATTAGCTTTGGCATCCAGACCCCCACTGATCAAAACCTCAGACATGTATTTATGACAAGTTTGTGAAAATGTAGTTACACTATAAATGAACCCCATAAAAAAAAAAAAAATATATATATATATATACTAGGATTTTTACTGCAGTAACAAACAAAATAAAAGCAATACCTGGACCAACTGACCAGAAAGAAAGCAGCCAATCTATGGTAAGATTCTCAGTTCTACAGGTGCATCTCAGTAAATTAGAATATCTTTGAAACGTTCATTCATTTCAGTAATTCAGTAATACAATTCATAGTCAGCGTCTTCCATGATTATGTGTCCTACTGAACCAGACTGAGGGACCATTTAAAGGCTTAGGAAACCTTGGCAAGTGACACACAGAATTTACAATAATGAACTTTTTCACACTATTTTAGTTTTCTTAGATTTGGGTTTTCATTACCTGTAATCCATAATCCACATTTACAGAAATAAAACACTTGAAATAGAACGCTCTGTGTGTAAAGAATCTAGAAAATATAGGAGGTCACTTTTTTAATTTAATTACTGAAATAAATAAATGTTTCAAAGATATTCTAATTTATTGAGAAGAACCTGTACCTACTGAAACTACAGTGAAGGAAATAAGTATTTGATCCCTTGCTGATTGTGTACGTTTACCCACTGACAAAGACATGAATAGTCTATAATTTTAAGGGTAGGTTAATTTTAACAGTGAGAGATAGAATATCAAAATAAAATCCAGAAAATCACATTGTATAAATTTTATAAATTTATTTGCATTTTGCATAGAGAAATAAGTATTTGATCCCTCTGGCAAACAAGACTTAATACTTGGTGGTAAAACCCTTGTTGGCAAGCACAGCAGTCAGACATTTTTTGTAGTTGATGATGAGGTTTGCGCACATGTCAGGAGGAATTTTGGTCCATTCCTCTTTGCAGATCATCTCTAAATCATTAAGATTTTGAGGCTGTCGCTTGGCAACTCGGAGCTTCAGCTCCCTCCATAAGTTTTCTATGGGATTAAGGTCTGGAGACTGGCTAGACCACTCCATGACCTTAATGTGCTTCTTTTTGAGCCACTCCTTTGTTGCCTTGGCTGTATGTTTTGGGTCATTGTCCTGCTGGAAGACCCAGCCACGACCCATATTTAATGTCCTGGCTGAGGGAAGGAGGTTGTCACTCAGGAGTTTACGGTATATAGCTCCATCCATTCTCCCATTGATGCGGTGAAGTAGTCCTGTACCCTTAGAAGAGAAACACCCCCAAAACATAATGTTTCCACTTCCAAGCTTGATAGTGGGGACGGTGTTCTTTGGGTCATAGGCAGTATTTCTCTTCCTCTAAACACGGCGTCTTGAGTTAATGCCAAAGAGCTCAATTTTTGTCTCATCTGTCCACAGCATCTTCTCCCATTCACTCGCAGAATCATCCAGGTGTTCATTGGCAAACTTTAGACAGGCCTGCACATGGGCCTTCTTGAGCAGGGGGACCTTGCGGGCACTGCAGGATTTTAATCCATTACGGCGTAATGTGTTACCAATGGTTTTCTTGGTGACTGTGGTCCCAGTCGCCTTGAGATCATTAACAAGTTCTCCCCGTGTAGTTTTAGGCTGATCTCTCACCTTCCTCATGATCAAGGGATACCCCACGAGGTGAGATTTTGCATGGAGCCCCAGATCGATGTCGACTGACAGTCACTTTGTATTTCTTCCATTTTCTTACTATTGCACCAACAGTTGTCTTCTTCTCACCCAGAGTCTTACTTATGGTTTTGTAGCCCATTCCAGCCTTTTGCAGGTCTATGATCTTGTCCTGACATCCTTAGAAAGCTCTTTGGTCTTGCCCATGTTGTAGAGGTAAGAGTCTGACTGATTAATTGAGTCTGTGGACCGGAGGCTTTTATACAGGTGACAATATAAGAGAGCTGTCTTTAAGGCAGGTAACGAGTTGATTAGGAGCCAGAACTCTTAATGGTTGGTAGGAGATCAAATACTTATTTCTCTCTGCAAAATGCAAACAAGTTTGGGTGGGTTCACACCTGCGCTTGGTGTCCGTCCGTCGCCAATCCAGTGAAAATCTCGGCGAACTGGATTGGCGTCGGATACAGACCGGTCAGCGGCGCATTGGTTAAAAACCCATTCATTTGAATGGGTTTTTAAAGCAGTGCTTGGGTGTGCGCTTACACCCTCTGCGCTGCCAATCCTTTTTTTTTCGTCGGACACGAAGTCCTGCATGTCCGACTTTGCTTCCGACGAAAAAAAAAGGATTGGCAGCGCAGAGGGTGTAAGCGCACACCCGCGCACTGCTTTAAAAACCCATTCAAATGAATGGGTTTTTAACCAATGCGCCGCTGACCGGTCTGTATCCGACGCCAATCCAGTTCGCCGAGATTTTCACTGGATTGGCGACGGACGGACACCAAGCGCAGGTGTGAACCCACCCTTTATAAAATTTTTACAATGTGATTTTCTGGATTTTATTTTTGATATTGTATCTCTCACTGTTAAAATTAACCTACCCTTAAAATTATAGACTGTTCATGTCTTTGTCAGTGGGCAAACAAACAAAATAATCAAGGGATCAAATACTTATTTCCTTCACTGTATATGCCACCAATGTATTAACAAAAATTTCTCTTAAGGCCAGGGCCCCACATGGCTTAAACACCGCGGCAAAAACCCGCAGTGTTTTACAGTCCCTGCAAAATGGATGGGATTCTAGCAAATCCCATCCACACATTGCAGAAAAATACGAGCAGTGGAAATGCTGCAATTTCCAAAACTGTTGCGTTTTTAGAAATCTCAGCATGTCAATTATACCTACAGAAACACTGGCGGTTTCCCTATAGCTATAATTGAAGAGGAAAACTCTGCAGACTTTCTGTGAAAAGCACTGTGGGAAAAACCATATTGCATTTCCGCCACGGTTTTTCCCACAGCGCTTTGGGGTCTTAGCCTAAAGGGGTTTTCTCATATCAAGCTTTCAGCTGCCCTCATGTCTCCTCTTCCTCCAATTCCTGGTCTTCAGTTAATTTTCCTGCTTGCTCTAAACAGCACAGTTATTTCTGGATTTACATACACAGACACTGCTAAAAAAACTTATCAAGCCATTATCAGTACTTAAAAACAGAAAGCCATATGCAATGAGAGTAAGGGAGAAGAGAATATAGATGGCCAGGAGTCATCATACCAACCTGTGAGCAGGACTGTAACTTAGACAACCAGCTGTAAACAGTGAGTTGAGAAGTTTAGCTGTATCTGGCAAACAGGGCAAGATAGATAAAGCAATGTATTTCGGTAAAACACTTAAGCAATCTAAATATGATCCTTGAGATGGGAATACTCCTTAATATTGTACCTGTCATTTGATTTGACTTTTCAGGATAAGCTGTTACTGTATATGTGTGTTCATGAGGAAAATTTTGCAGAAAATACGCGCAGCAGACACACTGCAATTTCCAAACCTGTTTTGGGCATGTCAATTATACCTAAGGAAACGATGGGGGTTTCCCTATAGGTATAATTGAAACAGAAAGTCCGCAGAGGAAACCTCTCTGTACTTTCTGTGAAAAGCGCTGCGGGAAAAAAAAAGCTACGTGGGGCCTTAGCCTAAAGGAAGAATCTGTGCTCTCTCTCATTCAGAAACAATTCCAGGAATATGACGCGCATATTAAGAGAAGTAGTCACTTTGGTTTTGATAGAAACACTTCTATTTTACTCCAACATCAGCGTAAACCTGGGTTTCTTTGCTTTATCTCCTCCACTTCTTGCTTACTCTTCCCTCTCTATAGACTTCTAAAGAGATGAGTCATGTCACTTGCAGTTGATTTTCACAGTGAAAGATATTTTAGCAGCGTGAGGGGAAACAGCAAAACAAAGCATTTCACTCTGATAAGGCTGAGTTCACACCTGCGCTTGTACTCCGCTTGGGGTTTCCGTCCCAAAACCCGTTTAAAAAATGCGGAGAGAAAAGCGCTGCATGCAGCGCTCTCTCCGCATTTTTCGCCCTTTTCTGGTAAAAACCCTAGGACACCATTATAGTCTATGGGGTCCTAGGGTAACTGCTTTTTTAAGCGGTTTAGATTTGCGTTCGGGGGGTCCCCAAGCGGACCCGCCAAACGGAAACCCAAACGCAGGTGTGAACTTAGCGTTCCTTAATCACTTATGTAAAGTTCGATGAAACAGAGGATCTAAAAAAAAAAACTATAACTAGTCACCAGTCTTTATTGCTATAAACATTAAAAAGAGTCACAATTTCAATGAAAGAGGAATGTAGGGATCAGGCATTCCCTTTCTAGAACTGTACTTGGCATTGGAGTCCGTTAATGGAAAATTCTTAAACGTTAGTGTAACTTGGTTACTGTCCCTAATATAGATCTATTTTTTTCTGGCAAAAAGTAATTTCCCGCAGAAAAATTCTACAATTGCAAATTGCTGGAAATGTTGTAGAGCCCTAGCCTAAGAGAAAGAAAGGTTATGCGAAATGCATTAGCTGCAAAACACATTAAATAGCAAGTATGGGGAACAGTATACTGGAAATGGATTTTCTCACAATACATATGTACATTTTGGGAATTTAGGTTGGTTGTGATTATAATACCGACGCTCTGCACTCACTGACGTACTCTCTCTCAGCAGACACAACCGCCACGTTACCTCTGCTATTGATACACCTGGGCCTGCCTATAGGGCGGGTGGGCCCTTCCACCCTGCAACAGTGGGTACACAATGATTTTTACTCCTTGATCAATCCATAATTGCACATTCTGAGGGGCAATGTAGGCACCAATTGTTTCCTTATACTTTAGAATCATTGTATCTTTGACTGCTATATTTATACAAACACTAACTTCCATAGAAACATGGAAAAATAAACAAAAAAAAACTGCACTGTAACACATGTTAAAAGCAGGGCTGTGGAGTCGGTACGCCAAAGCCCCGACTCCGACTCCTCAATTTCCCCTGACTCCGACTCCAACTCCGACTCCAACTCCGACTCCAACTCCACCAAAATAGGCACCGACTCCGACTCCGACTCCACGACTCCGACTCAACAGCCCTGGCACTGCTAAACCTTATAGGTTCACTCAGAACTCAGTCCCATCATTATATGAGGAATAGAACAGACCTTTACAGGACATTTCATCATTTTCAACATTTCATCATTTTCCCAAATTCTTATGAAAATATATTCAGCACATACTGCATTGTACTACTAACTGTACCAATTTATTACATATTTTGGGAGTCGGAGTCGGTCCATTTTATACCGACTCCGACTCCACCAAAATAGGCACCGACTCCGACTCCACGACTCCGACTCCACAGCCCTGGTTAAAAGCATGACCTGGTGCTATAAAGTGATAGTAGGTTGGTCTAAGGACTATGGCCACATTCAGATGGTAGTAATGCTGCTCTGTATGGGACTCTGATCCTATCAGAGAAAGGATCCTATCATTCCTAAAAGATCTGAACATTTTCTTGGCACTGAAAGCAGTAAATTTTACATTCCTTGTAACAATTTAGCCACCGATCAAAGCACTAAGCTACAGGTGCTTCTCAATAAATTAGAATATCTTTGAAATGTTTATTTATTTCAGTAATTAAATTAAAAAAGCGACCTCCTATATTTTCTAGATTCTTTACACACAGAGTGTTCTATTTCAAGTGTTTTATTTCTGTAAATGTTGATTATGGATTACAGCTAATGAAAACCCAAATCTAAGAAAACTAAAATATTGTGAAAAAGTTCAGTATTGTAAATTCAGTGTCACCTGCCAAGGTTTCCTAAGCCTTTAAATGGTCCCTCAGTCTGGTTCAGTAGGACACACAATCATGGAAGACGCTGATTATGAATTACTGAAGTGAATGAACGTTTCAAAGATATTCTAATTTATTGTGATGCACCTGTATTCTCATAGTACAAAGCTTAACTAGCAACTAATGCTGCAAAATATATGGTAAGTAAGAAATACCCAGATGTACTTAGTTACAAATAATTCTTTTAAAGGAGCATTCATATTTCATAAAATGATAGCATGCCACTAGGATATGCCATCACTTCATGATCAATGTGAATCTGAACTATAGGACCCCTGATCCTAAAAATTGAAGAGTTCACAGCACTGATTCATGGATAGTGTTGCTGAGCAAGATGGCTCCATTCAGTTGAATGGATCTGTGCTATTGTTGCCCTGCACATTGGGGCTTCTGTATCGCTAAGTCAGTGCTGTAGCGCCTTAATTATTAGCAGATGTCAGACTGCTGTCAATCATAAAGTGATGTAAACTGTTGGTATAAGTATAACCCTTTGAGTAAAAAGTGTCTGCACTCCAGACCACAACTTGAGCCTTCTTCCTTTCATTTAAATTTATTTTTTATTTAAACTGAAATCAAGAGAACTTATCTGACCAGCCAAGCAGTACATTATAATTCCACAAGCTTTTATCAGTACAGTCATGGCCAAAAGTTTTGAGAATGACACAAATATTCTATTTTCACATGATCTGCTGCCCTCTGGTTTTTATGTGTGTTTGTCAGATGTTTTTATCACATACAGAAATATAATTGCATTCATATTATGAGTAACAGAAGCTTATATTGACAGTTAGAATGAGTTAATGCAGCAAGTCAATATTTGCAGTGTTGACCCTTCTTCTTCAGGACCTCTGCAATTCTCCCTGGCATGCTCTCAATCAACTTCTGGACCAAATCCTGACTGATAGCAGTCCATTCTTGCAGAATCAATGCTTTAATTGTGTCTGAATTTGTTGGTTTTTGTTTGTCCACCCGTCTCTTGATGATTGACCACAAGTTCTCAATGGGATTAAGATCTGGGGAGTTTCCAGGCCATGGACCCAAAATCTCTATGTTTTGTTCCCTGAGCCATTTAGTTATCACCTTTGCTTTATGGCAAGGTGCTCCATCATGCTGGAAAAGGCATTGTTGAGCGCCAAACTGCTCTTGGACGGTTGGGAGAAGTTGCTCTTGGAGGACATTCTGGTACCATTCTTTATTCACGGCTGTGTTTTTAGGCAAGACTGTGAGAGAGCCGATTCCCTTGGCTGAGAAGCAACCCCACACATGAATGGTTTCAGGATGCTTTACAGTTGGCATGAGACAAGACTGGTGGTAGCGCTCACCTCTTCTTCTCCGAATAAGCTGTTTTCCAGATGTTCCAAACAATCGAAAAGGGGATTCATCAGAGAAAATGACTTTACCCCAGTCCTCAGCAGTCCACTCCCTGTACCTTTTGCAGAATATCAGTCTGTCCCTGATGTTTTTTCTGGAGAGAAGTGGCTTCTTTGCTGCCCTCCTTGAGACCAGGCCTTGCTCCAAGAGTCTCCGCCTCACAGTGCGTGCAGATGCACTCACACCTGCCTGCTGCCATTCCTCAGCAAGCTCTGCACTGCTGGTAGCCCGATCCCGCAGCTGAAACACTTTTAAGAGACGGTCCTGCCGCTTGCATGTCTTTCTTGGGCGCCCTGGAGCCTTTTTGGCACCAATGGAACCTCTCTCCTTGAAGTTCTTGATGATGCGATAGATTGTTGACTGAGGTGCAATCTTTCTAGCTGCAATACTCTTCCCAGTTAGGCCATTTTTGTGCAGTGCAATGATGCCTGCACGTGTTTCTTTAGAGATAACCATGGTTAACAGAAGAGAAACAATGATGGCAAGCACCAGCCTCCTTTTAAAGTGTCCAGTGGTGTCATTCTTACTTAATCATGACAGATTGATCTCCAGCCCTGTCCTCATCAACACCCACACCTGTGTTAATGGAGCAATCACTGAAACGATGTTAGGTGGTCCTTTTAAGGCAGGGCTGCAATGATGTTGAAATGTGTTTTGGGGGATAAAGTTCATTTTCTAGGCAAATATTGACTTTGCAAGTCATTGCTGTTAAGCTGATCACTCTTTATAACATTCTGGAGTATATGCAAATTGCCATTAGAAAAACTGAAGCAGTAGACTTTGTAAAAATTAATATTTGTATCATTCTCAAAACTTTTGGCCATGACTGTAGGCAAGCCTGGAGTGATCCACACAGCAATACACATGATGCTTGTCTAGACCTAGAAATTTTATAGAAACACGCATTTACAAAAACAGGAATGCAGGTATACTCTAAGAGCTCTTCTAGTAACTGCACCATAATCAGGATAAATATTACATAAAACAATTCCACTACCTGACTGGTATCAATTAGAGATGCAAAAACGACACTTGGTTACCATATATGACCAGATTAGATGATGAATGAATGGATCAGGCTTCCTTCACACGCACTTTTTGGTGGCAGCTTTTTTGGGCTTGTAAAAAAAAAGCCATAAAATTCAAACATTTTTCACAGGGTTTTTTTTTTTTGTGTGTGTATTTCTTTTCAGCCTCTCTTTTTTCTATACAAAGAGTCTAACATAGGAAAAACCCCTACAAAATAGTGCAGTTTATAAAAACACACTAGATGGAATGCATGAAAAGGCAGAAAAACAAAAAAAAGAAAATACACTTTTTGCAACGTGTCTCATAATTCTCTGCTGCCTCAAGGTAGGTTCACACTACCGACATTATAATCTGTTGTTCTCATCCATCATAGGATGAGTGCAACAGACTTAGACAACAATAGAATGACTGCTGCAGATGGAGCTCCCTCTGTTCCCATTCATTCTAATGTAAAAACATGATGGAAGCTTTCTCAGAGCACTGAAAAAAAGAAGTCAACACAAAGCAGAAATAGGGAGCCAACAACAGTAGAATACAATGGCACTAGCAAAAATATTCCACCAATTGCAACAGGAATTAACCAACAAAAGCACTGATGCATATATTAATAAAACTTAACATTTAATAACTAAACTTAAAATCGTATCCAAAGAATAAAACAAACATATAAATACATGTAGCCACTCAATGGAGTCCGACCTTATAGCAAAAAAGTTTTATAACCTTACCACCATATAGCATAAACCATGGCGACTATACATATAATAAATTGAAACGATCTTACCAGTAACTGAGGCAGGAGTATCCCAGTGGGTGATGGTGCAACCCAGGAGGACGAACCAGGTCCCTATTCATGCCCCTGAAATTTCCACTAACACCCAGAATAACTCCCGCCCTAAAAGGGCAGTACCAAGCTGTCCTTAAAATGACCCTATAAATCCCTAGTCCCTACGCGTTTCCTGGTACAGTAGCGCACCAATCATCAGGGGACTTACTAGACTACTCATAAGACAAAAATCTTGGTCAGATATATATAGGAAAAGATAGTTAAATAAATAAATGCTGCCTACAGTGGTAGATCAAAAACAAAAACAAAAACCCCACAACGGAGGAAAAGGCTGCTATACTATGACTCCATGTAGTGACAATGGTAGTAAAAGCCAAATGAATCAGAGCAACTTATATAGCATATACTCTACTTATCAACAGGTGTACTCAAATTCATGAAGACAATGTTTGTTTGAATATGGCGCCGAAAAACGGCGCCCACTGATAACGTCATGCGTAGCATAACGTCATCCCGTTGTGATATGAGCGCTAAACATCATTGTGCGCATGCGCGAAGCAAAATCCCCCGCGCATGCGCAATTCCACCCGGGAACCGGTCGACAGTGCGAATGCCCGAAGCAAGAAGCTCCGCGCACGCGCACATACCTCAAGACTTCAGCGTCAGAGGGATAAGTATAGCGGGATAGGGAAATAAATGGTCCCGCAATACATAAATTGTCAAAATGAGCAAGATACTGTTTATTAAATGTATCTAACCCCCGATAAATGAATAATAGGCCGGTTGTTAACAAAACATATCAGTATATAACGGGAAGAAAATCAGGAGGGACCCAATCAGTCACTACTCCAGATACTATAGCTCCAAGACATTACAGGTTAGATTAAATCAATACAAATGTGGCCAAGAGCGAAAGAAAGTCTCAAAAATTCCAAGTATAATATATTGAACAAATCATAACTATATACACACAAATGTGCAGGGATAGCAAACACCCCTTCACTTATGTTCAGAAAATGACAGTGAAAGTATGCAAACAATATACAATCTGAAGGAAGATATGTCTGTCAAAAAGTACCAAGAGATTCATATCATTCAAAAATCATCCGGATAAATAAAGGGCAAGTGTACATATGACATAAAGGAGAGGGAGAGAGAGATCAGATAAAGCAGCAAAAATTGAGGCGTTCATTAAGTCCACTTGGGATCTCAGTTTTTAATTTAAAGATCCATTTGGACTCACATTGCAATGTCATCCTATGCCAATCACCACCTCTCGGATGGGGTTTTACCAAATCAATTCCTATGAAACGTAGGCAGTTCACATTACCGCCATGGCATAGGTTGACATGTCTCGCCACTGGGGTATCCCGTTCATGCCGTATATCCCCAAGATGTTCACCAATTCTTTTTCTTAGCTCTCTGTTAGTTTTTCCAACATATTCCAATTTGCATTGGCATGTGATCTTATAGATCACTCCTCTAGACCGACAGGATATGAAATGTTTAATTTTAAAAGTAGTTTTTAGATTTTCTGAAAAAAATTCCGGTCCTGCCAGTACAAATGGACATGAGGAACAGCCACTGCATTTAAAACAACCCTTTGGTGGGGAAAGCCATGATGTAGTTGTTTTTTGTACATCCAAATGGCTGTGAACTAGACGATCTTTTAAAGATCTACCTCTCCTAAACGTAATCTGTGGTCTCTCACTTACCACTTCTTTAATATCAGGGTCCATAATTAAAATGTCCCAATGGCGCTGTAAAACCTCTCTTACTTGTCATGCCCCATTATCAAAAGTACCAATCAGCCGGACAACTTTTTCTGAACTGGTTTGTTCCACTTTTTTAGATCTCAATAATTGCGTGGAATCGCACTTCAGAGAAGATTTATATGCTTCTCTCAAAATCCTATCAGGGTAACCACGTTTAATGAATCTTGATCTGAGATCAGCCGCCTGGTCCACAAAGTCCTGTCCCCCCGAACAATTTCTTCTAAGTCTCAGGTACTGGCCACGAGGAATTCCCTTCTTCAATGGATACGGATGATTACTCTTCCATTGAAGAAAAGAGTTGGTGGCTGTTGCCTTTCTAAATACTTTAGTATTAAGTATATCTCCATAACCCTTAAAGATCAATACATCTAAAAAAGGAATGGAAGAGCCACCAACCTCAAACGTGAAAGATAAAAAAACTTTTTTGCTATAAGGTCGGACTCCATTGAGTGGCTACATGTATTTATATGTTTGTTTTATTCTTTGGATACGATTTTAAGTTTAGTTATTAAATGTTAAGTTTTATTAATATATGCATCAGTGCTTTTGTTGGTTAATTCCTGTTGCAATTGGTGGAATATTTTTGCTAGCGCCATTGTATTCTACTGTTGTTGGCTCCCTATTTCTGCTTTGTGTTGTTTTGTATTCTCTGGATATGGCTGGATTGTTATCAGTAGGTCTAGATAAAGAGCAATGGTTGAATGAAGCTAAGGAGGTCTTTTCTGATAAGACATGTGCAGAAACTATACTCCTTCTTTTAATGCAGCTTTTAGAGATCTGACTGTGGCATTTAAAGAACAAATTGTTTCTTGGTGGGAGATTCAAAGCTTGGATAATTATATAAAAAATAGTATAGTCCCCAGGGGTTTAAGGGTGGGATTACTCCCAGCAGCCCGTATTAGGAATACAAACTTGTTAAGTAAATGGGAGAAAGAGGCCACTAGTTTTTCCCTGAGGCTATTACAGATTCTTTTGGAGGAGGAGAGGACTCACTTAGAGACACTTGAAACCCGGTTAAAAGAACAACTTGATATTATTAAAAAATTTCAAGGTGAGCCAGAATTTGCATCCAAGGAAATACAGCTTCAGAATTCTCTGGAGAAATTTCAATATCATCTAAAGGAACGCAAACATAAACAGTTTGCTCGGGACCTACAGGACTTTAGTGATAATAAAGTCTATAGCACAATAGGTGATAGATCCGTATTTAGAGGTGGGGAAAGTGAGTTATCCTCTACTGATACTGAACGTTCGGATTCTGAGACCCGTAATAGATCAACGAGGGGACGACCGAGAGGGAGAGGTAGAGGGAGAGAGAGGGGTGGAAAAAATCAGACAGGTAGTTTTTTAGAGCAAACATACCTTTTAAGAAACCAGAATCAGCCTCAAAATCAACTGAATCCCAAGTAATTAATCTCTCCTCTCAAACTTTAAGTACGATGGAGATGAGTATTTTAAATAAGGGACTTTCCTTTGTTCCCAGCTCTGACTTTGACCTTTTTAACTGGGTGAAGGATCTACATCTTTTCACTCGTAAATTAAGATGGCATACATTTTTTAAAAAACAGGATGCAAGAGTCAGCTCTGAGCTGGGTATTCCAGCGGATCTTCTCCCTGATGTCAGAATATTAGCTAACCTTGCACAGGAAGGGAATGAGATTACAGGATATGGTCCCTTTACTGATCTCCATAATAAAAATACAAAACTACCCCCCACGAGTGATCTATCATGTATTGATGTTTTTGTAGAGAAAGTTATATTGGATTTGCAAAAAATCAGGCATATACATTGTCCCTTTAATCTGACTAAGGATGAAATGTCAGCTTTACATAATCTTGAAATGAATAAGGGACTTATCATAAATACGGCAGATAAAGGAGGAAATGTGGTAATCATGGACATCTCTCAATATATTGTCATGTGTGAGTCCCTCCTCCTCCAGGAGGATAATTATGCTGTATTGCGTAGGAATCCGACTGTTGAATATAGTGGACTTCTGCGCTCTATGCTTCTGAAGGCTAAGACCTCGAGATTAATTTCTGACAAGGAATTTGATTTTTTGATGCCTTTGACACCAGTGGAGGCAACTTTTTATTGTCTACCTAAAGTCCACAAAGGCCTGTCCCCTTTGAAGGGACGACCAATAGTCTCAGGAGTAAACAGTTTGTGCCAGAATGCTGGGATCTATTTGGATAACGTTCTAAGACCTTTCGTCACTTCCCTCCCATCTTATGTACAGGACACCTCTGATTTACTTTGCAAACTAGAGGGTGTAACCCTGGATGGGGGTGTCATTCTATGCTCTATTGATGTAGAGGCATTATATTCATCAATACCTCATCAGTGGGGTTTAAAGGCTGTAGAGTATTATCTCAGATCACGGGGTAATCAGTCAATTTATTTTGGACCTTTTGGAATTTTCATTGACTCATAACTTTTTCGCCTTTAACGGTAAACACTTCCACCAGCTCAGGGGCACTGCCATGGGTAATCCATGTGCACCAACCTATGCAAACTTGCTCCTGGGCTGGTGGGAGGAGACAGCGGTATTTACAGACGAAAGAGAGGATTCTATTGGGAGAATTGAACTGTGGGCACGATACATTGATGATATCCTAGTTTTATGGAGGGGAAGTGCAGAATCTTTTTCAGCATTTGTAGGTAACTTAAACGTGAATGAAATTGGTTTATCTTTCACGTTTGAGGTTGGTGGCTCTTCCATTCCTTTTTTAGATGTATTGATCTTTAAGGGTTATGGAGATATACTTAATACTAAAGTATTTAGAAAGGCAACAGCCACCAACTCTTTTCTTCAATGGAAGAGTAATCATCCGTATCCATTGAAGAAGGGAATTCCTCGTGGCCAGTACCTGAGACTTAGAAGAAATTGTTCGGGGGGACAGGACTTTGTGGACCAGGCGGCTGATCTCAGATCAAGATTCATTAAACGTGGTTACCCTGATAGGATTTTGAGAGAAGCATATAAATCTTCTCTGAAGTGCGATTCCACGCAATTATTGAGATCTAAAAAAGTGGAACAAACCAGTTTAGAAAAAGTTGTCCGGCTGATTGGTACTTTTGATAATGGGGCATGACAAGTAAGAGAGGTTTTACAGCGCCATTGGGACATTTTAATTATGGACCCTGATATTAAAGAAGTGGTAAGTGAGAGACCACAGATTATGTTTAGGAGAGGTAGATCTTTAAAAGATCGTCTAGTTCACAGCCATTTGGATGTACAAAAAACAACTACATCATGACTTTCCCCACCAAAGGGTTGTTTTAAATGCAGTGGCTGTTCCTCATGTCCATTTGTACTGGCAGGACCGGAATTTTTTTCAGAAAATCTAAAAACTACTTTTAAAATTAAACATTTCATATCCTGTCGGTCTAGAGGAGTGATCTATAAGATCACATGCCAATGCAAATTGGAATATGTTGGAAAAACTAACAGAGAGCTAAGAAAAAGAATTGGTGAACATCTTGGGGATATACGGCATGAACGGGATACCCCAGTGGCGAGACATGTCAACCTATGCCATGGCGGTAATGTGAACTGCCTACGTTTCATAGGAATTGATTTGGTAAAACCCCATCCGAGAGGTGGTGATTGGCATAGGATGACATTGCAATGTGAGTCCAAATGGATCTTTAAATTAAAAACTGAGATCCCAAGTGGACTTAATGAACGCCTCAATTTTTGCTGCTTTATCTGATCTCTCTCTCCCTCTCCTTTATGTCATATGTTCACTTGCCCTTTATTTATCCGGATGATTTTTGAATGATATGAATCTCTTGGTACTTTTTGACAGACATATCTTCCTTCAGATTGTATATTGTTTGCATACTTTCACTGTCATTTTCTGAACATAAGTGAAGGGGTGTTTGCTATCCCTGCACATTTGTGTGTATATAGTTATGATTTGTTCAATATATTATACTTGGAATTTTTGAGACTTTCTTTCGCTCTTGGCCACATTTGTATTGATTTAATCTAACCTGTAATGTCTTGGATCTATAGTATCTGGAGTAGTGACTGATTGGGTCCCTCCTGATTTTCTTCCCGTTATATACTGATATGTTTTGTTATCAACCGGCCTATTATTCATTTATCGGGGGTTAGATACATTTAATAAACAGTATCTTGCTCATTTTGACAATTTATGTATTGCGGGACCATTTATTTCCCTATCCCGCTATACTTATCCCTCTGACGCTGAAGTCTTGAGGTATGTGCGCGTGCGCGGAGCTTCTTGCTTCGGGCATTCGCACTGTCGACCGGTTCCCGGGTGGAATTGCGCATGCGCGGGGGATTTTGCTTCGCGCATGCGCACAATGATGTTTAGCGCTCGTATCACAACGGGATGACGTTATGCTACGCATGACGTTATCAGTGGGCGCCGTTTTTCGGCGCCATATTCATACAAACATTGTCTTCATGAATTTGAGTACACCTGTTGATAAGTAGAGTATATCGCTATATAAGTTGCTCTGATTCATTTGGCTTTTACTACCATTGTCACTACATGGAGTCATAGCATAGCAGCCTTTTCCTCCGTTGTGGGGTTTTTGTTTTTGTTTTTGATCTACCACTGTAGGCAGCATTTATTTATTTAACTATCTTTTCCTATATATATCTGACCAAGATTTTTGTCTTATGAGTAGTCTAGTAAGTCCCCTGATGATTGGTGCGCTACTGTACCAGGAAACGCGTAGGGACTAGGGATTTATAGGGTCATTTTAAGGACAGCTTGGTACTGCCCTTTTAGGGCGGGGAGTTATTCTGGGTGTTAGTGGAAATTTCAGGGGCATGAATAGGGACCTGGTTCGTCCTCCTGGGTTCCACCATCACCCACTGGGATACTCCTGCCTCAGTTACTGGTAAGATCGTTTCAATTTATTATATGTATAGTCGCCATGGTTTATGCTATATGGTGGTAAGGTTATAAAACTTTTTTGCTATAAGGTCGGACTCCATTGAGTGGCTACATGTATTTATATGTTTGTTTTATTCTTTGGATACGATTTTAAGTTTAGTTATTAAATGTTAAGTTTTATTAATATATGCATCAGTGCTGTTGTTGAAAAAAAGAAGTGCAGTCACTGCCTACCATTGAAAATACTGGAAGCTAGTTTAGGAGCATTTTTGAAGCAGATTTTCAGGCAGAAAATACCTCTACATCAACTCCAAAAAAATGCAGTGTAAACTTAGGTTAAACCCAAATAGACCAGGCTGCATCTACGGGGACTGACGGGGTCAGCTTGTCATGTGACATGTGTCATCCTGCACTTTCCAGAGAAGATGGTATCATAAATTATTTAAAAAACAAAGTGGAACTGTGCCATTGGGAGCTAATTCAGTTGGCAATAAGGGGCAAATCTGCTAATACTATTGCGTCAATACATTAGACAGGATTGTATTATTACTGCCTCTTACTATGTATGGCCTTTATGTTCTTCTGCTTGAAGCACATAAGGATCACCTGCAGACATATACACTATTACCTGTGTGGGGGCCCTCACAAATGTGTCCTACATATCTGAAGAGGAAGCAGCATTTTAGGGCCAAGTTCAGACTATAATCAACTTACCAGACATAATATGAGTGATAGCACTACTCTACAGTAAACAATATCAGCTCATCATCCAGTCACTAGGGTAAGAGCGCTTAGTGTGGAGCATGTCTACACTATTCTTACAATACACCGCCATACTTACCGCACCCACTGTAGTACATTTGCCGGTCAGTACCCAGTATCAGAACGGTTTTCCTACGGCCGTGGCGTGATCTCCTGTTCTGTTTTCACTGGTCGTCTTGGAAACGAAGAAGAACGTTACGAACCGCCCGCCAGCTCCACCGCCTGTCTACGGGTGCCTCAGCTAGTCAAACGTAGGAGCGAAACAACAGCTCGCTGCGCTCTTAGCGGCCACTGCGGGGAGGTATGGCTGAGTGGATCGCACAGCAAGCTGACGGGAATGGGAAGCATGTCTATAAATGATGATGTGCGCAGATATTTATATATATATATATATATATATATATATATATATATATATATATATATATATATATATATATATATAAAATACTATATAACATTATAATTCGCAATTCAGGCTAGTAATGTGCGATAGAAACAAAGTTAAGCTTAAAAGAGACTTGTATACAGGGTTGGAATGACCGTTTTTCAGATGTGGATGTTTACATTGGTAGGTTGGGGGCCATATGGGGCCCAAGTTTCTGGGAAACCATGGCTGCCTATTGACTTTGTGCACACTGAGATTTTATTGTGCTTTTTGTAGCAAACTATGGCAAAAAGATAAAACAGAACTGCTTTGTGCAATGATATGCAGGACCTACACACATATGGTCACATGAATATATATGCACAGGCAGTGTCGGACTGGGATGTCTAGGGCCCACCAGTGGAATTGCTTCTAGGGGCCCACCATCAGGACCCCTGCAGATCAGTGGTACCGAGACAGGGCGGCTAAAGGTAATAACATGTTGGGAGCCATGTTGTTCACACGCCATACCATGTGCACCACTGCACTACCTAAACCCACTACTACACCCTGTATGGCAAGTGAACAGCGTGGCTCCTAGAATTGTTACCTGTAGCCTCACTGTCCTGGAAAAGCTTATCTGCAGAGGTCCTGGCTGTTGTATCATCGCAGAAGTAATATTGAAGGCCTATCCTAAGGACAGGCCATCAATATTAGAAAGATGGATAAATCCTTTGAAGAGGTTGTCCAGGAAATGGCGCAACCCATGTGGCTGGTGGGAGGTGTAAAGTAAAAAATAAATAAAAAAGCATACTCGCCTGTCCCTGGCGCTCCGTTGTCCGCTGCCAGTGTCCATTCAGTCTTGTGCTGGCGACTCCTTGCTGGGAGTCCTGCACCTCATGTGACCGCTAAGACCAATTAGGTACAGGATTTCCAGAAATGAGGGGCCACCATGAGACTGAACAGACACAGGCAGGGGACAACGGGGTGCTGGGGACAGGTGAGTATGCTTTTTTGAAATTTTTTTTATTTTTACACCACCCTGGCAGTCGCCACAGTGGTCGCTCTAGTTTATGGACAACCTCTTTTAAGGGGTTGTCTGGGCCAAATTTTTTTATGGCCACTTCACTGGTCCCCCCATACAGTGACCTCTTCACTGGTCCTCCATATTGTATGGGGAACAGTGATGGAGCCATTATATTGTTTGAGAGCAGTGATGGGGGCTAACATCCTGTTGGGGGGGACATTAAAATGTGTGGGGCATATTAAAGGGGTTGTCAAGGGTTAATCTTTTTTATGGCCTATGGTCAGGATAGGCCATAAATAACTGATCAGTATGGGGCTGACACACGGCCCTATCAGCTGTTCGGAGCCACTTCCGGCACCCGTTCTGTACACAACACAGGGCCGGAAGCAGAAAGATCCATCCGCTATTTAGTCTCCCGGCTCCTTCACTACAGCTCAGCTCCTACTGACTTCAATAAGTGCTGAGATGCAGTGAAGGTGCCCGGCTAATACACAGTGGACAGAGCTTTCTGCTTCTGGCCCTGTATTGTGTACAGGACGGGGGCGCCAGAAGTGGCTCCGTACAGCTGATCAGTCCGGGGTCAGCCCCGTACAGATCAGGTATCTATGGCCTATCCTGAGGATAAACCATAACAAATTATGCCTGGACAACCACTTTAATACACCCCCTAATGCGCCACACTTTAAAGAGGTTGTCCAGTATAATTTTTGTCTTTTTTCTAATTAGTCTGGGGGAGGTTAATCCCCCCACCCCAAAAACAAAAAACAAAAACATACAAAACATACTCACCTATCCCCGGTCCTCTGGTGTCAACAGGTCCCAGCATGTTCCGGTCCTGGAAGCCCTGCTGTCTTCTTTTGCCGGAAGTCCTCACTGGCTGTGACGTCCCAGGTCCCTTCCTTTAGGCCGCTGATTGGCTTCAGGGGTCATGTGACGTCACGTGCAGGGGGAACTTGCGCTGGAAGAAAACAGAGCTGCAGGCCGAACCGTGCTGGGAGACACTGCCCCAGTGTAATTAAAAAAAAAATGTTATCCTGCACAACCCCTTTAATGTCCCCCAGGCTATTGGCCTCCATCACTCCCCCCCCCCCATGACCCCATCAATGGTCCCCATACAGTATAGGGGACCAGTGAAGGGGCCACTGTACAGGGGGGGGGATATTGAAGGGGCCGCTGTATGCTCATACAGTGGCCCCTTCACTGGTCTCCCCTATAGTAGTATTGGAGTTTCTGACTTAGGTATTTTTATGCTGTAGCCCTAGAGCAGGCACCAGCATAACTATACAGTGAGAAATTAGCTGGGGTGGGAGGGGGGGAATTACAACTCTCAACAGACCCAGAGTATCTAGATCTGATGGGGGTTGTAGTAATCAGAGTGGTCAGTGAAGTTGAAAGATTTGGGGGCAAAATAGGGGGGAAAAGTTGTTTTTTGTTTGCGTGGTTAAGTTGTACTTACCTTTCACACTGCTGGTCTGGGCTGCTATGCAGAAACCTGCCACTGCGCACAGCATCAGTACATCAGTGACGCTTGCAGCAACAAGCTGCAACTGGATTGGTTCCAACGGCTGCCCATCAGGATCCCCCTACCCCCTCCCTAGAGTGAATTATTGATAGTGACGGTTATGGGTGCTGCTGCGATATCTCAGATACTTGAAAGAGATACAGCTTTAGTACCCATAACCGCAGTTATCAAGAACATGGTGAATGAGTAGCACAGCACCCGGCATGTAAACAATACTGGGACAGTATAATATGCTCCACAGTGGCCCCCACACAGCATTATATGCTCCACATTGGCCCCAACACAGCATTATATGCTCCGCAGTGGCCCCAACACAGCATTATATACTCCGCAGTGGCCCCAAAGCAGCATTATATGCTCCGCAGTGGCCCCAAAGCAATTATATGCTCCGCAGTTGCCCCCAAGCAGCATTATATGCGCCGCAGTGGCCCCAAAGCAGCATTATATGCTCCGCAGTGGTCCCCAAGCAGCATTATATGCTTCGCAGTGGCCTCCACACAGCATTATATGCTCCGTGGCCCCCACACAGCATTATATGCTCCTCAGTGGCTCCCACACAGTATTATACAGTCATATGAAAAAGTTTGGGCACCCCTATTAATCTTAATCATTTTTAGTTCTAAATATTTGGGTGTTTGCAACAGCCATTTCAATTTGATATATCTAATAACTGATGGACACAGTAATATTTCAGGATTGAAATGAGGTTTATTGTACTAACAGAAAATGTGCAATATGCATTAAACCAAAATTTGACCGGTGCAAAAATTTGGGTACCCTTATCATTTTATTGATTTGAATACTCCTAACTACTTTTTACTGACTTACTGAAGCACAAAATTGGTTTGTAACCTCACTGAGCTTTGAACTTCATAGCCAGGTGTATCCAATCATGAGAAAAGGTATTTAAAGTGGCCAATTGCAAGTTGTTCTCCTATTTGAATCTCCTATGAAGAGTGGCATCAAGGGCTCCTCAAAACAACTCTCAAATGATCTGAAAACAAAGATTGTTCAACATAGTTGTTCAGGGGAAGGATACAAAAAGTTGTCTCAGAGATTTAACCTGTCAGTTTCCACTGTGAGGAACATAGTAAGGAAATGGAAGACCACAGGGACAGTTCTTGTTAAGCCCAGAAGTGGCAGGCCAAGAAAAATATCAGAAAGGCAGAGAAGAAGAATGGTGAGAACAGTCAAGGACAATCCACAGACCACCTCCAAAGAGCTGCAGCATCATCTTGCTGCAGATGGTGTCACTGTGCATCGGTCAACAATACAGCCAGGGCTGTGGAGTCGGTACGCCAAAGCCCCGACTCCGACTCCTCAATTTCCCCTGACTCCGACTCCGACATACATGGCGCATGTTTAAGAGATAACTTAATTTAAGCTTTTTATCATCCTTATGATACAATAATCAAGCTATTTAGGTAGAACATAAAATATATTTATTGGATACAACTTTAGAACACAAAAAACTTTAATAAATTGCAAATATGCAAAACGCTGCAGTAAGTGGTAAAAAAACAGTTTTCAACAAAAACGTCCTGAATAACATTTGTGGAGTCTATGAATTTGTTCTGAGAAAAAGTATCGCCTCCATCAGATCCTCCTTCAAAGATGACCTCAAATCGGATCGAATTATTTTAAGGCTAGAGAACAGCCTCTCTACACTAACTTGGGTTGGTGGCAAAGCGGTGACCACATGGGCAAGATCTCTAACAATCTCGGGGTATAAAGGAATTGCCTCCTGCACAGTCAGTTTTGATGATCGGTTGAACTCTTCTACTTCTTTGAGAGCAAGCGAAAAATTTTGCTGAAATACAGTCAGTTTGTTTGCTATGGGAATGGAATCTTTTTCTCTGCGGCAACGCTTTGCCTGATCC
This sequence comes from Leptodactylus fallax, assembly GCA_947044405.1. Classification (NCBI taxonomy): domain Eukaryota; kingdom Metazoa; phylum Chordata; class Amphibia; order Anura; family Leptodactylidae; genus Leptodactylus; species Leptodactylus fallax. The sequence goes on from CAMRHE010001025.1 coordinate 94,288, forward strand.
ATGTCATCCAAATACTTTTCAAAGTTAAACTCTTCATCTGATGAGGCTGAAGATATGGTGGCAGTAGCACTGGCAAGACCCAATTCCTCTTGCTCTTGGCAGTCCTGTAGCCCACTCATCCTAATTGCTACCTCAGTCAGAGCTTCTTTTCCTTTAGTAATCTGTTGATCATTCAGCAATATACGATGACTTGGGTCCCACATAAACAGCTGCCAGAAAAATTTTGTTATCTAATAACAGTGTCTCTCTCCTTTTCATTGAAGCAGCAATGCCCTCTGCGATTAAGCCTTGTCTTTGGGACATGCAAAACAGCAAGTTCTTCCACTCCTTTAAGAAAGTTCCAGGAGTTAAATCCTCAGCTTGTAATTTTTTTGTTACTGTGAATGGGTGATGAAGCAGTTCCATTAATTCAGCCACCTGTGTCCATTGACCTTCTGTTAATGTTACCTGAGGGTTGGCCATGTCCACAAGAAAGGGCTTCAGCTCAACTAATCGCTCAATCATTAAATAGGTGCTGCCCCACCGAGTGGCTTGATCTACGATTGCTCCTTTCCCAGCACGTCTCTTCAAGATGGAATCAATTTTAGGGGTTCGGGCAGCAATAGCCAATTTCCTCACCTTGCCAATCAGAGTTCCAGCATGTCCCTCTTGCAGGCTGTCTCTTATTGCCAGCTGTCTCTTATTGCCAGCTGCAGTGTGTGCACAGCACAGCGCATGTGATAAATATGAGAGAATTTTGAAGCAGCTTCAGCAAGATCTAATTCTAAAGTATCATTTTGCTGTTGTTCTGTAGTAATATCTGTTTGTTCCTCAGTTACAGGAACAGGACTGTGGGCTTCCATCTCAGACATACTGAATCCAAAGTTTTCTTCTAACTGTTCTTCACCTTCCTTATTCTCATTCATCAGTTTAATTGTACTTATCATGTTTGAAGCATTGTCCGTTACAATAGCAAGAACCTGTTCTTTTTGAGTTCATAATCTTCCAGAACATTTTCCACTAAGGCCTGGAGAAACTGACTGGTGTGTTGAGCTTTAGTATCCTTTACTGCCAGTGTCTTGGCAACAAATTTTTTGTTGTCACAAAGAAATCTTACATTTATAGCAAAATAGTTCACTCTGTGACGCGTGCAGGCATCCATTTTAAGATATATTAAGCGTCTCTTGAGAATCTTTTTAAGATGTTCTTTTTGGTTAAGGGCTTCTTCAATCATTAATTTTCTAATACTTTGTCTTTCCAGAGAAACACCAAGTTTGCGGGCCATTTCTCCATTAAGAGCTTTAAAACTTGGTCGAGCAAATAATGATAATGGTACACCGTCCTTCACAACAAGCTCTATGAGCTGTCTTTTAAACACATCTGCTGTCATTGTTACAGTAATTTTGTCACTTAGAAAATATCTTGTTACTGATGTTTGAGACAATCTTTCATCCTCCGTTGCCTGGCGGGAAGTGCTGGGCACTGGTTTCTTGGTGTCACTCTGATCCTTCTCAGTCACAGATTTGAAAACTTCTGGGTGGAAGCGGCTTAAATGTCTTTTTAGATTGGAAGCTCTCGTAGGAGCGTTTTTCTCGCTTCCGGAGTATGCACTGATTTTGACATCACAGCATTTGTTCTCATCTGGGTCACTTATCTTACACTGACACACAAAATATTTTTTATCTTCAGTTAGTGTGAAATGCTCAAATACAGCTGACTTCATAGGAAGCTTCTTAGACATTTTATAATGATATAAATTTGTTTTCAAAATAATTTTGTCCTATAAAAAAAAAAGGTATATTGTAATATCTGAAAGAATAGCGAGTATAACTTTGGATAGAAATAAAACAAACTATGCATAAATCAATAGTACAGCTATCGATATGTCATGATAAATAAAAAGTTTGTAATATATGTTTTATTAGGTCTCTTTACTCTGAACTTTCAGTATCACACTTTTCTCTGGATGCAGCTCACTAAGGGCCTGATGTGTGAAAACTGTCTTGGTCTAAGACTTTCTTTGTTACCCATAGCAACCAGTCAGAGCTCACAGCAACCAATCAGAGCTCTGCTTTCATTTCTCCAGAGCACTACATGAAAGGGGAGCTCTGATTGGTTGCTATGGGCAACAAAGAAACTTCTACACCTAGACAGTTTCATACATCAGGCCCTGGGTGTTTTACATCATACTGCTTCACAATCTACAAAGTGAAACTACTAGCAGTGCTAGATAACAAAGCCTTGGCAAGTGGCAACAGCTTCTACACCTATAGTACTTTCTCACATGTGTGTTTCTGTATTTCTAAGTTTGAGATGTTAGAAAGCAGTTTCCCCCCTTATATTCTATGTATAGCATATATAAGCCATCTGAGCAGAGCAGCTAACCTCTCCAAACATGAGCTCAGAGGAAAAGCAAACTAACACAAAGCATACAGAGAGAACATACACTGGACAATTGATTTATGCAGTTTATTGAAAGTTTAGATATACTAAGAAGAAGTACTTGCCTTAAAGGAGTTCTCAGTCTCAGCACAATGATTCACTTGCTGACAAGCAGTCACTCTGTGTCCTCGGGCTGTGGGTGGGTCTCCAGCACAATTACAGATAAAGTCAAGCTTTTCAGTCCTCACAATCACAACACTTGTATCTTTTGCTTACTCCAGATAATGGTGCTAAACCTTATAGGTTCACTCAGAACTCAGTCCCATCATTATATGAGGAATAGAACAGACCTTTACAGGACATTTCATCATTTTCAACGTTTCATCATTTTCCCAAATTCTTATGAAAATATATTCAGCACATACTGCATTGTACTACTAACTGTACCAATTTATTATATATTTTGGGAGTCGGAGTCGGTCCATTTTATACCGACTCCGTCTCCGACTCCACCAAAATAGGTACCGACTCCGACTCCGACTCTGACTCCACAGCCCTGAATACAGCACACTTTGCACAAGGAGAAGCTGTATGGGAGAGTGATGCGAAAGAAGCCGTTTCTGAAAGCACGCCACAAACAGAGTCGCCTGAGGTATGCAAAAGCACATTTGGACAAACCAGCTTCATTTTGGAAGAAGGTCCTGTGGACTGATGAAACAAAGATTGAGTTGTTTGGTCATACAAAAAGGCGTTATGCATGGCGTCAAAAAAACACAGCATTCCAAGAAAAACACTTGCTACCCACTGTAAAATTTGGTGGAGGTTCCATCATGCTTTGGGGCTGTGTGGCCAATGCCGGCACCGGGAATCTTGTTAAAGTTGAGGGTCGCATGGATTCAACTCAGTATCAGCAGATTCTTGAGAATAATGTACAAGAATCAGTGACGAATTTGAAGTTACGCCGGGGATGGATATTTCAGCAAGACAATGATCCAAAACAGCTCCAAATCTACTCAGGCATTCATGCAGAGGAACAATTACAATGTTCTGGAATGGCCATCCCAGTCCCCAGACCTGAATATCATTGAACATCTGTGGGATAATTTGAAGCGGGCTGTCCATGCTCGGCGACCATCAAACTTAACTGAACTGGAATTGTTTTGTAAAGAGGAATGGTCAAAAATACCTTCATCCAGGATCCAGGAACTGATTAAAAGCTACAGGAAGCGACTAGAGGCTGTTATTTTTGCAAAAGGAGGATCTACTAAATATTAATGTCACTTTTCTGTTGAGGTGCCCATACTTTTGCACCGGTCAAATTTTGGTTTAATGCATATTGCACATTTTCTGTTAGTACAATAAACCTCATTTCAATCCTGAAATATTACTGTGTCCATCAGTTATTAGATATATCAAATTGAAATGGCTGTTGCAAACACCCAAATATTTAGAACTAAAAATGATTAAGATTAATAGGGGTGCCCAAACTTTTTCATATGACTGTATGCCCACAATGGCCCAACACAGTATTATATGCCCACAGTGGCCCCTACACAGTATTATATGCTCACCGTGGCCCCCACACAGTATTATATGCCCAAACTGGCCCCCACATAGTATTATATGCCCACAGTGGCCCCCACGCTGTATTATATGCCCACAGTGGCTCCCACACTGTATTATATGCCCACAGTGGCCCCCAAACAGTATTATATGCCCACAGTGGCCCCCACACAGTATTATATGCCCACAGTGGCCCCCACACTGTATTATATGCCCAAAGTGGCCCCCCACAAACTATTAGATGCTCCACAGTGCCCCCCCCACCCCCAGAGCCGGTGCTATTATTATACGCTGGGGTCTCCTCAGACCCCAGAATATAATAAGTAGAGGCCCAGAAGAAGTGATTAAAAATAACAAACACTTATACTCACCTTGTCTTACCTCTCCGGGGCATCCTCGCTCCGTCCTGCTGTCTTTCCCATCTTCCTTGGTCCCCTGTTCTCCATGTACTGTGCCCCAGATGTCACCGCTGGGGCCTGTGATTGCACCTCAGTGGTCACGTGGGGCACGATGATGTCATTACGCTGGCGTGCTCCATGTCACCGCTGGGGCCTAAGCACAGGCCCCTGCAGTGTGGCCAGAAAAGTGCCGGAGACGATGCTGAGTCCAGGACAGCCAGGTGAGTATTTTTTTTTTTTTTTGTTACTTCCCCTGGGTTGGCATCTAATGGAAAGGGGCCCGGCCCCTCTCCATTAACAATAGGTATAGCGGTCGGGGAACCAGGCTTTCCTCGACCACTATCATGGTAGTCCGGGGCCCTGGCCATTTCCATCTGGCCGCGGGCCCCGCACCCCTCCGGTCGCAGTCACAGCCCTTGCGACCACAATCGTTACGCCACTGTCCATTGGTCAGGGGCCCGATCAGGATGGTCAGGAGCCAGATTGGGCCCCTGACCGTCCCGATCAGACCCTTGACCTTTGCATTGGCAAAATGAGTACTAATCGTCAGGGCCCACCGGGGGGTTCACCGGGGGGTATTTACTTTAGTGAAGGAGTCACCAGGGTGACACAGCAATGTTTGGTCACATGATGGAAGTTGTGACCAAAATCACTGTGTAGTCTTAGCCTAACTTTCAGCTGACCCATTGATGCAACACTAATAGGCAGGTTCCCCCTTTTAGTCCTCCAAAAGTTAATAGTGCCCCCTCACAAGGTAACAGTGACCCCAACAAAGTAATTGTGTCCTCAAGCAAAGTAATAGTGCCCCCCACAACTAATAGATCCCCGCCCAGGTAATAGTCCCCTTCTATATAGGTAATATTGCCCTAATAGTCCCCGTCACATAGGTAATAGTGTCCCCACAGATATTAGTTTTAACCCCCACCTGTGTAATAGTCCTCCCAAATAGTTTGCGCCATAGGTAATAATCATCCCTCCCACATACCATTCAGGCCACACTACTGCTGACTACCCTATTTAATTGTATAGTTATCGTATATTTACCCAGCACTGATGTGGGGTACAGAAGCGGGTGTACACTGTCTAAAGGTAAAGGTAAACACAGGCTCCCATGTGTTGCATAAGCTCATTATGCAATTCAACAGAGCAGAAGTTGGTATTGTGATGATGGGGGCCTGCGATAGTTTAAGAAGTCTGTATTTATTCATCATGGTGGTCTGAGCCAGATGGAGAAGGAAAAAGATGGACTTTAATTAGAGAAGATAACACCCATAAATCACTGTATTTCTAAAGGATCTGTCATCTTCTCTTCCAGGTGCAGGTGATATGAGGCGTACATGTGCAGTGCAGTGGCTTCACACTTCTGAGCCTAGGAGCATTCAGGGGAAGCTCCACTGACATCATTTTGGAAGGGAGGGGGAATGAGATAGAGGATCATGTAGTCTTGCCTCATTAGCATCAAAATGAAGTGACAATTCTGCCAACAAAGTATGGCACTGTGTTTAGGGCTCTGAGTACTATAAGGTACTGTGGCTGGTTTAATGAGGTTTTCCGTGCTGACAGACTCCCTTTCAGGCCTATGGTTTGCTTCATCTACCACTGGTCATTTTGACTTGATATGTCACAAATGTCAGTGGTTCTGCCTATGGGTTCATTGATCCTAAACAAAGCCACCTTTCTGAAAAGAACCAAGGTAGACTGGTGTGTAAACTGTATGAGATTAGTGTGAGTCCTATGGCATCTCAAATAAATATCCATATTTCATAAAAGACTGAGATGTGAAATGACCTTAAGACCAGGTTTGGACAGGCCTGCAGGTGAAACCCTTGGGCCCCCAGTTCACCCTGCCATGGCATAGCAGACTCATCATCCAGCATCTCAATCAGGTTAAACATAATATAAACATAAGTATAATATGCTGAGTACATTATTTAAGTAACTACCCAGTTTATCTTTATATACTATAAACACACTAGACGGAACACACTGGACAGCTAAAATCACCAGTCATCTTCAGTCATGCCGCTGCCTGAAGCCTGCTGCTGTGTAGGCACATATCCCTGGCTAAGAGGGCACTAGTTCAATGCAAAAACCAGACAGACTACTGACAGGACCATAGGACAGAAACAATGAGAGGCAAATGCTAGGCAACAAGGTACTACTGGTAAATGAATTTATTTTAAGAATTTGTGAACGTGTCAAGTAATATTTGCATGCACCTGTATGGTGACACCCAGGATGAATTTTACTGATTGGCTCTATGGTACATTGTGACTTTGGCTGTGCAACCAAACCGACCTGTGTTTCCTTTATTAATGCAAGGGAATAGAGTCGCATTGAGACCATGAAAGTTCTGCGACTTCTTTTCGCAACAAAATTGTGCATGGGTCACAATGCAACACCATTCTCTTACATTAGTGAAGGAGTCACAGGGAAACATGGCGATCTTTAGTCACGGAATGGGAGTTGCAGCCAAAGTCACCGTGTAGCTGTAAAAAAAAAAAAAAAGTAATTTCTGGCCAAACGCAATGTATGTAAGAAAAACACGCCAAATTTGTTTGGTAACAGATTTCTTTTAAAGTGGCTGTCCCATGAATTATATAGTATCTGGGGGAGAGCAGTGCAGGACTGTGGTTGAGATAAGTAAATCATTGGCACTATTACTTTGATATATTTGTCCAAGTCCTCATTACTCAGCTAACCAAGACCAAAGCACCTTTACCTACTTTTACTATTGATATCCAACTTATATTGATGATAATGCCCCAAGACCACTGTAGAGTTCTTGTAATATTTTGTGTTTCAAATGTTCCTGATAAATGATCCTCGACATATTAAATAAGATTCAATCGGAGGAATTTACTATACCCTCTATGCCAGAAAACTGCCAAAGTTGGCAATAGTTGTGACACAACTTTAGGGTTCTTTTTTGTGACAATGATCCACCACTTTTCATGAAAGTGGGCAGAATTGGGCAGAAAGGTGGGCTGGGGCAGACATGCATTGGCCTGAAAAATTTTATATAACTCATACCAGAAAGATGGCATGAATTACACCCGAAATCCACACCAATTCCTAGGCTGCAGCCTCTTAATCATTCAAGCAAAGTTATCGCCAGTAGGAAAATTAAACTGTCCTCTTAATAAATTCCTCCAAGTGTGTCCCTTTTGAGCAAGTCCTATTCTTCCAGATGTTCATTGTGCCAACATTATACTGTTTTATGTTCCCTATTATGAGCTTTTGCAGCTGCTGTCTCGCATTGAGTGCTTCTGTAAGTCTGATGTTAACCAGTATAGTAATTGTTTCTCCTTTTTATTTCAGCTGTATTCCATATATTGTGTAAGGGAACCATAGTAGTAGTAGGCAATGAATTTTACAGTTACCAACATTGCATTTAATTTCTTTAATACATCGCAAAACTTCTGAATTTTATGTACCATTCAGTCATTAAAGTGCACCTCTAGATTAATCTGCTGCAATTTATACTAATGGCTGCCAAGGACTATCTAGCAAAAAAATTGGAAGAACAATATTTTATTAATATAATGATTACTATATATAACATGGATAATATTTTTTGTGGCGAACAAATAGAAGCCATCAGATATGATAGAATGGAGAATTTTATGAAGATTTGGGATCCATGGATTAATTTAAATCAAAATGGTGAATTACAAATTTATGTTGCATTGTAATAAAGACTGGGGGAAAAGTGACTTTTTTAATTTTATTTTTTGAGGGGAGAGGGAGGGTAGAGTGGGAAATTAAATAATATGCTGTTGCATTGTTTCTTTAGAATTTAAAAAATTCTTTAACAAAAACTGGCCCTAGTCCAAAGGTTTACACTTCTAGATTATTTTCATAGTAACATTTTCCAATTGATCCCTTAGGGTAGGCTCACATGGCATAATTTGAAGAGGACTTGCAGGCAGTCTTTTGCCTCAAAATCCTCTCCAACCCACCACAGAAAGCCGAAGCTGAGCATTGACTTTCTGCAGCGGGTGTGCATGCATGATAGGCCTCATATACAATGGTGTTAAGCAAGTGTGAGGCCTCGTGCCACAATTTCAGAAGTGATTTAAAGGGGTTTTCCGGGCAAAAAAATCTTTTTTTTTTTTTTTTTTTTTTAAATGTCTGTTAGTGCTATTAATGGGTTAAAAGTACACCCATATACTTTTTTTCTGGGTGCCTGAAGTTACATTGCATTTCTTTACATGGTGTTTGCTTCCTGCAATGTAACTTCCTGTGTACCTTCCACACTACCTCCCTGTCACTGCTCCCCCCTCCTCTCTCACTCTGTTACACCCCCCTCCCTGTCTCCCTTGCTAAGCTAAGCTATCCCAACCAATGCTAGCCCTTCTCAAGTAACTAACTAAGCCCACCCCCTGCCCCATCGCATAATACTTACCTAGCTTACAATCTGGGAGACGGCTCCTTTCTTCTTCACTGTGCGCAGTCTGGAGACACTGTGCACACACCGGAAGTACCTGTGAGCCTGCACAGTAGAGATGGAGTGCCATCTCTACTGCTCATGTCTTGCAGTCACCTCCAAACTGCACAAGCGCTTCAAGAGAGGAGGAGCTGTTCCTGACACAGGAAGACACGTAAGTATGATGGGGTTGGAGGGGAGGGAGTAATGGTGACGTTCCGTTTCGGAAGCGGTGAAACGGAATGTCAACGGATTATTAGAAAGTGTTTTAATAATTTTCCCCCATTATGTATGGAATACAGTTTTAACTGCACTTTGCATCAAGAAGCCGACATGACCACTGAGGTTCAATCACAGGCCTCAGCAATCTCTGATGTCATCCATGACATCTCTAAGACCAGAAGAGGCCAGAAGACCTGCGCCGGAGCCCAGGATAGGTGAGTAACACTGTTTATTATGTTTAATGCCCTCCACTGGGCCTCAACTGATTATACTCTGGGGTCTGAGGAGACCCCTCAGTATAATAATGGTTTGTGGGTGGCATATGGGCTACTATAAGGAATTATAGTGTGTGGAGGGGCCACTATGGACCATTATACTGTGTGGAGTGGCTACTGTGAAACATTATATGTGTGAAGGGACCTCTATGGGACATTATAGCTTGTGAAGGGGCCATTATGGGACATTACACTGTGTGGAGGGGCCACTAAGGGACATTATACTGTATGGATGCAATCATGGGACATTATACTGTATGGATGCAATCATGGGACATTATACTGTATGGAGGCCACTGAGGAACATTATACTATATGGAGGCCACTATTGGACATTATACTGTATGGGGGCCACTATGGGACATTATACTGTGTGCATTATGGGATATTATTCTTAAAGCGGTTGTCCAAGAATTGGACAAACTACGAAGGGGCCGTGGCAGGTGTAACATTAAGAAATAAACATACTCAGCTGTCCCCAGCGTTCCGGCGTCCAATACCGCAGCCTGTTCGGTTGCACACTGTGCCTCATTCCACAGAAGCTATGCACTTTACGTGACCGCTGAGGCCAATTATTTGGGATGGGGGGCCCAGACACATTATTCGCACAGGGGCCCTCTGCAGTCTGTGTCCGCTCCTGATATATATACAGTGGGTTAAATAAGTATCGAACTTGTCACCAATTTTCTAAGTAAATATATTTCTAAAGGTGATATTGACATGAAATTCTCACCAGATGTTGGTAACTACTCATCCAATCCCCATAGGCAAAGAAATCAAAATATAGATGTTCATAAATAAAGTTATGTGTAATAATCAGAAATGAAACAGGGATAAAGTTTTGAACACATGAAAAAAGAGAAGTGCGAAAAGCCATGGAAAGTCCCTGACACCAGCTGAAATCTATCAAAAATAATCCTGCCACTCATGAAAAATGATGTGAAAAATAATATCAGCTGGTACAACTGATGGCCTATAAAAAGGTGTCTCATTACTAAGGTGCCACAGAAGAAACATCTCATGATGGGTAAAACCAGTGAGCTGTCTCAAGACCTTTGCTGCAAAACAATGGCATTGGTTACAGAAGAATTTCTAAACTACTGAAGGTTCCAGTGAGCACTGTTGGGGCCATAATCTGGAAGTGGAAAGAACATCATTTCACCATAAACTGGCCAAGACCAGGTGCTCCCTGCAAGATTTCAGAGAGAGGAAGAAGATATCAGAAGAGTTATCCAAGAGCCAAGGACCACCTGTGGAGAGCTACAGAAAGACCTCGAATTAAGAGTTACAATTGTTTCAAAGAAAACAATAAGAAATGCACTCAACTTCCATGGTTTGTATGCTCGCTCACCATGCAAGAAGCGCATTTAGTTTGCTCAACAAGATTTAGACAATCCTGTGAAACACACACACCATGTTTGGAGGCTAAAAGGTACTGCATACCACTCCAAAAACACCATACCAACAGTGAAGTTTGGAGGTGGGAACATTATTGCATGGGGCTGTTTTTCAGCAAACGGTACTGGCAAACTTCATGGTATTAAAAGGTACAAAATGTACCTCAACATTCTTGATAAAAATCTGCTGCCAACTACCAGGATGATGAAGATGAAATGAGGGTGGACATTTCAGCAAGACAATGATTTCAAACACACAACCAAGGAAATTCTCAATTGGTTTCACGGAAAGAAAATAAAGCTGCTAGAATGGCCCAGCCAATCCCCTGAGCTGAATCCAATAGAAACTCTATGGAAGGAACTAAAGTTCAGAGTTTATAGAAGGAGCCCACGGAACTTCAGGATTTGAGGAGTGTTTGTGTGGAAGAATGGACCAAAATCCCACCTGAGCAATGCATGTCACTAGTTTCTCCAAACAGGAGTCGTCTTAAAGCTGTCATCACCAACAAAGGCTTTTGTACGAAGTATTAAATACATTTCAGTAAGCCTCTGCTTATTACCTACATGTCATTAGCACTTTTAGAAATGTATTTACTTAGAAAATTGGTGACATGTTCACCGCTTTTGCTCTTTCTCTATATAGTTGTATAAATATAAATATATATATATATATATATATATATTGTGACAGCTTGGGGAAATTAAACTCAAATGGCGGCAGGCTCCTGGTCCCAACAGCGGTGGTTCGTGGTACTGGGCGCCGGAAAGATAGCTTTCAGACGGTCCAAGTGTAAATAAAAATGGCTTTTATTCAGCTTAAACTGCAACGTAACAAAACAATAAACGCCTAGGCCACAGTTAGGGCACTAACTAACACCTCGAGCCCCTAACTAGCCTCTGGTTCACTTGAGCAGCCAGACTAATGCTCCACTCAGCAAAAGTCCCCTGTGGCCCCAGCCCCTCTGACACAAACCGTCTATCTGTGCCGCTGGTTCACCACCTCCTGCTCCATGCAGGATACTCCAGCCTTCTGGAGTTACATGCCACCCACTCAAAGGTGTGGCTGAAGGCCTTTTCAGGGCTGGGCCTGGGTCGCTCAACAGCGCCCTCTGGCTCACATACCTACAATATATATATATATATAGTAGATAGAGAGAAAGAGCAAGTACATTACAGCTGCTGGTGAACTACCATTTGTTCCCTCAGTGCTATGACTGCTGCCTGGGCTGACTCCAGGTTTGTGTGGGCCCTTGGGCGACTTAGCCTCAGTGGGCCCTTTTTACAACAACTCATGAGCACCACAGCAAGAAAAACAACCAAAATTGTGTGGTTTTTGCTGAGGCAAACCTACTGGAGTGGACTGTAATACAGTCCATTCCATACAAGTAGATAGATCAGATGTCGGAAAGTAAAGAGGAATTTGAGGCGAACATCTGCCTCGGATTCCTCTTTATTTTCTGTCCCCAGCTCATGGTGGTGATGCAGAACATCAGCATTCTGTTGCGACTTTCAACCGCTGATTACACCTAATAAATGGGACTAATCAGTGGCGAGTCTCAAGCTGCGGCCTCCATGGCTGAATCAGCTGTAGAATCCGCGGCATGATCTAGTAGGATGCTTTCTTTTTTTCAGCATCCTGCTCCATTCTCTGCCTCCCATTGAAAGCAATGGAAACAGAATGAGGGAAGAATGTGAGGCTGATCTGGGGGCGAAACCTGCCACAAAATCAGCGCCAGACTCCACCATGTGAACAGGGCCTAATACTGTTAACAGTGCAATGAACGCTTTCATCTGTATTAATGGAAGTGCTCAATGCAGACCACCACAGATGCTCTCTCTTTACATATATACAGTCATATGAAAAAGTTTGGGCACCCCTATTAATCTTAATCATTTTTAGTTCTAAATATTTGGGTGTTTGCAACAGCCATTTCAATTTGATATATATAATGTGATAACTTGGGGGAATTAGAACCACTGCTAAGGACAGGCAACAAGCAGAAGAGACTTGTTTGGGCTAAAGAACACAAGGAATGGACATTAGACCTGTGGAAATCTGTGCTTTGGTCTGATGAGTCCAAATTTGAGATCTTTGGTTCCAACCACCGTGTCTTTGTGCGACGCAGAAAAGGTGAACGAATGGACTCTACATGCCTGGTTCCCACCGTGAAGCATGGAGGAGGTGGTGTCTAATGTCCATTCCTTGTGTTCTTTAGCCCAAACAAGTCTCTTGTGCTTGTTGCCTGTCCTTAGCAGTGGTTTCCTAGCAGCTATTTTACCATGAAGTCCTGCTGCACACAGTCTCCTCTTAACAGTTGTTGTAGAGATGTGTCTGCTGCTAGAACTCTGTGTGGCATTGACCTGGTCTCTAATCTGAGCTGCTGTTAACCTGCGATTTCTGAGGCTGGTGACTCGGATGAACTTATCCTCCGCAGCAGAGGTGACTTTTGGTCTTCCTTTCCTGGGCGGTCCTCATGTGAGCCAGGTTCTTTGTAGCGCTTGATGGTTTTGGCTACTGCACTTGGGGACACTTTCAAAGTTTTCCCAATTTTTCGGACTGACTGGCCTTCATTTCTTAAAGTAATGATAGCCACTCGTTTTTCTTTACTTAGCTGCTTTTTTCTTGCCATAATACAAATTCTAACACTCCATTCAGTAGGACTATCAGCTGTGTATCCACCTGACTTCTGAACAACACAACTGATGGTCCCAACCCCATTTATAAGGCAAGAAATCCCACTTATTAAACCTGATAGGGCACACCTGTGAAGTGAAAACCATTTCAGGTGACTACCTCTTGAAGCTCATCAAGAGAATGCCAAGAGTGTGCAAAGCAAAAGGTGGCTACTTTGAAGAACCTAGAATACAAGACATATTTTCAGTTGTTTCACACTTTTTTTGTTAAGTGTATAATTCCACATGTGTTAATTCATAGTTGTGATGCCTTCAGTGTGAATCTACAATTTTTATAGTCAAGAAAATACAGAAAACTCTTGGAATGAGAAGGTGTGTCCAAACTTTTGGTCTGTACTGTATATATATATATATATATATATAATATATATATATATATTATATATATATATATATATATATATTATATATATATTATATATATATATATATATATATATATATATAAAATAATAAAATATATATTATATTATATATACACACACACATGGACAAAATTGTTTGTACCTCTTGTTTAATGAAAGAAAAACCCACAATGGTCACAGAAATAACTTGAATCTGACAAAAGTAATAATATATAAAAATTCTATGAAAATGAACAAGTTAAAGTCAGACATTGCTTTTCAACCATGCTTCAACAAAATTTTTTAAAAAGAAAACTCATGAAACAGGCCTGGACAGAAATGATGGTACCCTTAACTTAATATTTTGTTGCACAACCTTTTGAGGCAATCACTGCAATCAAACGATTCCTGTAACTGTCAATGAGACTTCTGCACCTCTCAACAGGTATTTTGGCCCACTCCTCATGAGCAAACTGCTCCAGTTGTCTTGGGTTTGAAGGGTGCCTTTTCCAGACGGCATGTTTCAGCTCCTTCCAAAGATGGAAGGGCTCATAGATGGACTATTCTGAAGTGGCCTATGTTTTCCTCTTAGCCATTCTTGGGCGTTTTTGGCTGTGTGTTTTGGGTCATTATCCTGTTGCAAGACCCATGACCTGCGACTGAGACCAAGCTTTCTGACACTGGGCAGCACATTTCTCTCTAGAATCCCTTGATCGTCTTGAGATTTCATTGTACCCTGCACAGATTCAAGACACCCTGTGCCAGATGCAGCAAAGCAGCCCCAGAACATAACAGAGTCTCATCCATGTTTCACAGTAGAGACAGTGTTCTTTTCAAGATATGCTTCATTTTTCCGTCTGTGAACATAGAACTGATGTGTCTTGCCAAAAATTTTGATTTTTGTCTCATCTGTCCATAGGACACTCGCCCAGAAACTTTGTGGTTTGTCAACATGTTTTTATACATTATTACTTTTGTCAGATTCAAGTTATTTCTGTGACCATTGTGGGTTTTTCTTTCATTAAACGAGGGATACCAACAATTTTGTCCACGTGTGTATATAGCGCCAACATATTCCGTAGCACTTTTCAAATCAGAGGACACATGAACAGACAATATGAGACATTACAATGTGACAAAGAAATAAACATATCAAACAATAGGAGTGAGGGCCCTGCTCGCAAGAGCTTACATTCTATGGCCCCATAATAAACTTTTGACCCCCCCCCTCCACACACATGGCATAGCAACCCCTTTCCTGGCCCACATATGGTATCACATCCCATTTACACATACTATAATGTCCCAAAGTGACTTCCACACAGTATAATGTACGAAGGAAACTACAAGGCGAACCTCGCCCAACAAATACTCTTGCTGTGGGCTTGCGGCTTAATTTACTGATTCCTGCTCTTGCCCAAAGCCGCCTCCGCTTCCCCTTCATCTCTCCATGGGTACCCATGTGCCCCATATCTAGTCACTGTCAGCAATGTCCTGACGCTGTTCAGCATCAGCGATGTGTTATGGGACACATAGGGCCCTCTGGAGGGCTGAAAGGGAAGCGGAGGGGGCTGTGGGCAGGAGTGTGGATTGGTAAATAAATAGCACCCGTAAATAGGGCTGTGGTTAATCCAGCACATAACGGCCTATTTTTTTTTTTTAATTTTTAAAGCTAAATAGCAGTCGCGGCCTTGCAGGCCCCGCATGTAGTAGTTCTGCCACTGATGAGGGGGAAGACAAAGCGAGGCAGAGAAGTGTACCCCCTCAGAAGCTTGGAGCACCGGCACGCCATCCCTGATTGCTAACCATGTTCTTACTGAACAATGACCCCCTAAGTCCAGCAAACCTGTCCCTGTTCTAACTCCATACACATCACCCATCTGTCTCTTCAGCACCCAGCAACTTCTCTTTAGATCAGTTGTCCATTAGTTATGTCTGGGTGGACACCTCTGAGACTTCCTTCTCCAGGAATAGGTGGATGAGCCAGCATTCATAAACATACAGTAAGAGCAGCATCTCTGCGCTTCACTGAGCACCTCTTCTAATGCTGGCACACAAGTTTTAGATAAATAATTCTTAATTTGGAGAATGTATTTCAACTGGGCACCATTGCCTTTTACCAGGTGAATGGATCAGGTGCGTGGGTGAAGGTCCATAAAACCCATGACTCCTGTGAATCCGGGTGAGTTGACATATCTACGATGTGAACATACCCTTAGACCCCATGTAAACAGGAGAATCCTGGCCAGAAAATCTATACGCCATATACTCCCAGCATCATAGATTACTATAATGTAAGGAGTCCCAGTCTCCTGACTGGGTTTGGGCTGCAAAATCCGGCCAGTGTACAACCTGGATTTGTCTGTGTGAATAGGGCTTTAAAGGGTACCTGAGATTTCATGAAAAATTTAAATATATGGTGGGTATGGCTGGGCAGTCTGTTCTATGACTGTATAAACCTTTAAATTTATTTTATTTATACATGGTGTCCTATCAGTTTTTCTGCTGCTAATATCCCTATTATGGCTGCAGCACATTTTACAATTGTCTCTGAGGCTGTGGATGTGTACATTAACCCTTTCCCAACATCCGCCTTAATAGTACGGCGGATGTCGAGTATTTAAATATGGCGACCACTCAGGAGCTGAGCAGCCGCTATAGCTGCCGTATTATACAGAAGACACCTGGCGCTAATGCCAGCGACCAGTGCCCACACTGATCGTGGGCATTAACCCCCAGCACCTCGGTCAAAGGTGACCTAGGTGCCATTTTGCTGGTGGCCCGTTGATATGACAGCCAGGAGCCTATTGAAGGCGCCAAGGCTTGTCTGCCATTCATTTGTATGGCAGGCTACTTTATGCAAATGCCAATATTTTGCAATTGCATCAGTGATCAGAAAAAAAAAAAAAGTAAAAAAAAAAATTAAAAATTCAAATCTCTCCCCCCTTTCACTAGAACACATATAAAAGTACTAAAAGGGGTGGTCCAGGCAAAAATTGTCAACCCTTTTAATGCATACTCACCTGTCCCCGTTGCTCCGGTTGGAACACTGACCTGCAAATACAGGACAAATACAGTACATACAGGCACGATGCAGTGAAAAGGTCCTTCACACAGGAAAAGAGCAATCTGTGAATTGATTGCTTTCCATCTGTAATCACACAAATGCCCAGAAGTAGATACAAGTGCATAAGTAGACTTTCTTACATTGTAAGCTGTGAGTTGTACAGAATATTCAGTCCAGTGCACAGAGAAAGCAGTTTGCAGGCATACTGTGAGGAAAAACACCCCACCCCCACATTCACTAATGAAGAGACCAGTCCCTGCTCCTACCACTCACTATGAAGCAGTCTTGCTTTTTAATGATATCTATGGACTTGACTTCCCTGGTAACAGAGAATGAACTGCAAATTAAGTAGAAGGGAGACACCTACTGGCAGTAACTTTATAGCGGTTTCTTAGGCAGGAAGCAACAGCATTTTTACTTTAAGTGCATTACATTTTGGTTGGGAATCATATGCTCTATCAACCCTTCCCAGTTTTTCAATTTTCGTTTTCTAAAAGCTGTAAATATTTTATTTTTCCATTCATAGAGCCATATGAGGGCTTAATTTTTGCAGGACAAATTGTACTTCATAATGATTCCATTTATGTTTCATAAAATGTACTGGGAATCTGAAAAAGAAATCCAAGTGGGGTAGAACTAGAGAAAAAATTCATTTGTGAGACTTTTTTTACGGGCTTTATTTTTACGATGTTCACTGTGCAGCCAAAATGACATGTTACATGTATTCTGTGGGTTGGCATGATTAAGGTGATACCAAATTTATATAGTTTTTGTTATAATTTAAACTGATTAAATTCTAGGTGTTGCCATATTCTGACACCTATCTTTTCACGTTTCTGTATACAGGGCTGCGTCTTTGCTTGCAGGACCAGATTTATACTTTTTATTTATACAGTATTGGGGAATGTCTGGTGTTACTTTTTATTCAAACTTTTATCGAAGGCGAAGAGGAAAAAAAAATCAAATGGTGGTTTAGCTCTTTTTTGGTAGTTCAGATTTTTTTCCCCCCATATAGTGTTCACCATATGGGAAAAATATTTTTATAAATTTGTGCACGCAGGGATACCTAATGTGTGTGTATTACATTATTTATTTTTTATATATGATCTAGGGAAAGGAGGTGATTTTATATTTTAAGCCCTTCCTGTGACATTTTTTGATTTTTGATTTCCAAACCCTATAACTTTTTTATTTTTCCGTTCTCAGAGCCATATTAGAGCTTAATGTTTGTGGGACAAATTGTTCTTCATAATACAACCATTTATTATTCTGCTTCTCAGCTCCTTTTCCCATAATGCCTTGTGATATGCAGATGCTTAGTAGAGGGCAAAAAGGCAATTCAAAACTCTACACACCTTCACTGGTGCTCTCCACAAGGCCTTTTCTGGTACAATGTACTGGGAAGCTGGAAAAAAATTCAGAATGAGGTGGATTTGAAGAAAAAGTGCATTTGTGCAAGCTTCATTTTTCGGCATTCACTCTGCAGACAAAATGACATGTCACCTGTATTTTATGTTTTGATATGATTCTGGGGATATAAAATTTATATATTTTTATTTATATCTTAACCCCTTAACAAAAAAATTAAACTTTGGAAAAAAATTTTTTCTAAAAGTCACCATATTCTGACACCCGTAACTTTTTTATATTTCCATGTACGGGGATGCATAGGGTATCTTTTTTTGCAAGGTCAGGTGTACTTTTTAGTCATACCATTTTGGGGAATGTCTGTAAGGTTGTGAAGCAATACATCTGCAGTAACTAAATTTGGTCAGTAGGTGGCAGCAAAGTAAGAAACTGCCCATAAGTATTAATGTAATTAATGTAAATATTATTCTAGGGTTCAAAGTCTGATTATAGATAATTACTGTAACATGTTGGACTTCTACAAGTATGGAAGTGCGCTAGGATTGCAGTTTTGATGCCTCCCACTGGAGATAGGGAGCTGCATCATCACCCAGCAGGAAACAGGAAGGGAGGGGTGATGTGGAGAAGATCTGAAACAGAAAACCTGAGGTATGCTGGGGTGGAGAGAGCTTTGTGCTGGATGGAGGCCTGAGCTGAGCTGACCGCAGGTGAAGTCTTGGTGCTGGCGGAGGACTGAGTTCTAGGACACAGTGACCGTGGTGCTGGCTGAGGACGGAGTCAAGACACCCCTGAAGCACAGAAGATAAAGTGACTACACAAAGTAAAGGCCTCAAGGACTTGTGAGTACGGCTTGGCCGCATCTACATAGACCACGTGGTGGTAGTTATATCAGGGACTCTTACGCTGACACCTTATCATTGGAGTGACTGGCCTATCTTTTAAGTGTTGCACTACAGGGAGCTGGAGCAAGGCCTATAACTGTACTTGAAGAGGAAGACAGCATTTGCCTGTGGATTACAATTTAACCATTGGATTACAAATAGTATTGCGCAATACTTAGGGTGCACCCCGACGAGGGACCGATCCAGGAAAAACACGTTCTTAAAGGACTTGAATCCATTACCTGTTTAAGTAATTGTGGGAACTAAGGGGTATAGTATTAGTTTGCTGCAATAATCTGTTCCATAGCATTTTGAATTTTTCTCTCTGTTTATACCTTGATGCATATTTTCCCAGATCTCTCTTCATTGCTTTACTCAGTAAACATTGTTCTGGGAATTAAAACGGTGTGTGTGTCTGTGTGGCATCGTGTACCTGCTGAACCTGTGGGCCCAGCCCTTGGTCCTCTTTCATGTCTATTGCTTTGATCACTTTTTATTCAAATTTTTATCAGAGACAAAACAGTGAAAAAATGACGGTTTGTCACTTTTGATTTTTTTCTCCAGTTTGTAGACTGGGTATTTTCGGACACAGGGATACCTAATGTGTATGTGTTTCACAGAAATATTTTACTTTTATATGTATTCTAGGGAAAGGGGAGGTGAGTTGAACTTTTAGTTTTTTTGTTTTTTTATATTTTTTATTTTTTTATTTTTTATTAGCCCCTCCTAGGGGGCTTGAACCTGCAGTCATAGACCAGCCTCAGTAGCTATAATTCTATGACAAGCCTTATGTAGGCTCCCAGGCTATCGAAAGAATAGGTTGGCTCCCGCGATCTCGCCGCATGGAAGCCGGCTTGCAACAACAAAGGTACCGGGCCGGGAGGCTATTTTTTTACTTTGGGGGGGATCCTGCCCTGCAATGTCCATGTAGAATACAGCGGAGACCTGGTTCCTATGGCGGCCACGCTGCAGGAGAGCGGCTGTCATCTTTAAAGACCCAGCATCATAGTATTACAGCGAATGTTGGGAAAGGGTTGATTTTCATTGTAATATATTGTAAAATATATAGCCTTCTATTACAGGCTGCCTCGCACATCCCGTATTAAACCCCTATTAAAACTTCAATTGGCTCCCAGGTGTCATAGCAATGGATTGCTGCCCTCAGATCTTGTTCTGGGGGACCACGATCACAAGGAAGATGGTGCCTCAGTCAGGATTCATTGAGACATCAGTAGGGTTAAAGCGAGATCATTGTGGGCACTGGTCGAGATATTGCCACTGGTCTCTGCTGTTTGATACAGCTCCTCAGTGGCTCCATGTTTAAAGACCCAACATCTCCAATAATAGTACGATGCATGTTGGAAAAGAGTTAAATGAGACTAAATTATCTAAAAAATTAGTTACCATTTAACCTCTAGGCGACGAATGGCGTACTATTACGGCACTGCCACCTGGTTCTAAATGACAGCTGCCGTATTATTATAGCGGTTGTCTCCCTGAGCGGTTGGCATCAGGAGCAGATGTTAGCTGTAATTGACAACTAACACCCTGCTCCATAAACCCAAGTTTTAACACCTTAGATAATAATAATAATAATAGTCCTTTAATAGTCCCACAATGGGGAAATTCAGTGTGTTAGATGCCTCGGACCGCAACATTTAAAGGGTTTCTGCTTATCTAATGACCTCCATCGGCCCCTCTGCAATGAGATCGGGGGTGCTGATATGTATTTTCCTATACCTAGTTGATCCTGCTGCTGATTGGAGGACGTCAGCCTATGCGTCTGCATAGGCTTAAACACTGCAATACAAGTGTATACATGTATATTGCAGTGTATAGTACTGAACCAGCAATCGGAGCATCGCTGGTTCAGGCCCCCTACTGGGACATCAAGAAAGTGTAGAAAAAGAATAAAGTGTGTTAAAAAGTAAATAAATGAATAATGCCCCAAAACTGCCCTTTTCCTATATAATATTTTGTATGCCGTGACACTTTTGCAGAGATCCTGAAATGCAAGTTAAATGGAATCCCCTGATACATGACCCTTTTTGGACACTACACCCCTAAAGGAATTTATCCAAGGGTATATAGTGAGTATTTTTAACCCACAGGTGTTGCTATAATGTATTTTCCAGAAATGAATACATAGCTGATGATGAAAGGAGAAAATGGCAATTGTACCAGGAATATGTCATTTCGGTGTGCAATATGTTGTGCCCAGCTTTTATCAGAGACGAATGCTCCAAAAGCTATTGTGCAGCTACATTCCTGCTTAATAGTTTTTGGAGTGTGTGTTTCTGCTGACACAAGCTGGGTACAACATATCTCTGAAAAAATTGCAATTTTCACTTTTCATTATCAGCTGCGCATTTATTTCTTGAAATGAAATAAATGCAACACTCTAGGATTAAAAATTCTCGCTACACCACTTGATAAATCCCTTGAGGGTTGTAGTTTCCAAAGTGGGGTCACGTGTCTGCAGATTCCACTTTACTGGCAATTCAGTGGCTCTGCAAAAGTAGAATGACGTCCAAAAACCAAAATAATGCTTCTTCCCTTCTGTACCCGGCTGTGCCCAAACAGCAGTTTGTACCCAAATATGGCATTGATAAGTTCATTATCCTGGGTACAACAGGGTCATACATGGGGGCATAAACTGCAGTTTGTGCACACAGGAGGGTGCAGATGTGAAAGAGCACTATGTGCTTTTGGAGCGCAGATTTAGATTGTTGGGTTTTGGATGTCATGTCATGTTTGCAAAGACCCTAAAATTGCCCCTACAAAATGGAGTCACTTCTTGGGGAGTTCCAGTTTACTGCCACCACTAGGGCTCTACAAAAACAACATGGCGTCCAGAAAGTCCCTCTAAATCTATACTCCAAAAGCTAAGAAGCACATTGCTCCTTCCCTTCTGAGTCCTGCTGTGTGCCCAAGCAGCAGTTTGCACCCACATATACAACATTTTTGTACCCGAGATAACCCACTTAAAAGTTTTAGGAGTGCATGTCTCTTATGACACAAAGTGGTCATAACATGTTTGCCTTTACAAAGACATGAACAGAAAAAAACAACAAAAAAAACCTTCTCAGCTGAGAACTAACTAATACAGAAACGTTCCCTTTCTATACAGGAGCCTGGCTGCCAGACTCCCACTCTGGTTACTTCAAACAGGGGTGGCACACAGTTACCTTGATGCAGGGTCAGATACACAGGTCACTTTCCTCAGTGTAGTGCCACAACCCCTAGTTCTGACACACAACCTATATGAGGCCTTATTTAGTCACCTGACCTCCCTGCTGTGGGCTTCTACCAAACACTCCTTAAAGAGGACCTTTCACATCCTCATGTATATGCGGTTTTACATACCGCTGGAAAGCCGACAGCACGCTGAATTCAGCGCACTGTCGGCTTTCCCATTATGTGCCCCAGGCTGGAGCTATCGGTGGTCTTAGTTTCACCGTTCACCATCAGAAGGGCGTTCCTGACAGTCTAGCTGGGCTGTGAGGAACGATCTCCCTGACAGTACTCGTCCATAGTCAGGGAGGGCGTTCCTTACAGCCCAGCTAGACTGTCAGAAACACCCTTCTGACAGTGGGCTGATATCGGTAACAGCACCGATATCTCCAGCCCCGGGGCACATAACGGGAATTCAGCGCACTGTCGGCTTTCCCATTATGTGCCCCAGGCTGGAGCTATCGGTGGTCTTAGTTTCACCGTTCACCGTCAGAAGGGCGTTCCTGACAGTCTAGCTGGGCTGTGAGGAACGATCTCCCTGACAGTACTCGTCCATAGTCAGGGAGGGCGTTCCTTACAGCCCAGCTAGACTGTCAGAAACACCCTTCTGACAGTGGGCTGATATCGGTAACAGCACCGATATCTCCAGCCCCGGGGGCACATAACGGGAATTCAGCGCACTGTCGGCTTTCTAGCGGTATACTGTATAAAACCGCATATACATGAGGATGTGAAAGGTCCTCTTTAACTGCCTGGCTGGAAAATACCTGTTCTCCCAAACCACACCCTTCACTTTCTCACAAATGGCATATTTATTTTAAAATTTCAGTTTTCACTTTCACTGTACATTATACCCCTTGAGAAATTCCTTGAGGGGTGTAGTTTCTAATATGGGTTCACTTTTTGAGGGTTTCCATTGTACTGGTATTTTAGCGCCTCTGCAAAAGCGACATGGCACCCAAAACTATTCCAGCAAAATCTTCTCTCCAAAAGCCAAATAGCGCTCTTTCCGTTCCAAGCCCCCTCCATGTACCCATACATCAGATTACAACCACATATGGGGTATTGTCATGTTTAGGAGCAATTGTTTAACAAACTGTGGGGATAAAGTGACATTTTAGTAGTTTTTCATTTACACATCCCAATGTTAATAAAATCTGTGAAACGGCTGAGGGGTCAAAATGCTCACTATACCTCTTGATAAATTCTGTGAGGGATGTTGTTTCCAAAATGCTTTTCATATACCTAGTGTTGCTCCTTCCCTTCTGCACGCTGCTATGTGCCCAAACATCAGTTTATATCCACATGTGGGGTATTTCTGTGCTCGGGAGAAATTGCATAACAAAATTTGAGATGCATTTT
The DNA here is from genome assembly GCA_947044405.1 of Leptodactylus fallax. NCBI lineage: Eukaryota > Metazoa > Chordata > Amphibia > Anura > Leptodactylidae > Leptodactylus > Leptodactylus fallax. The sequence continues at coordinate 117,883 of CAMRHE010001025.1, forward strand.
CTCCTTTAACCCTTTGTGAATATGTTAATTTTAGGGCTAAATGAATGTATTATTGAAAAAAAAATCAAATGTCTAAATTTCACCTCCATATTGTTTTAATTCCCATGAAATGCTTAAAGGGTTAACAAACTGCCCAAATGCTGTTTTGAATTATTTGAAGGGTGCAGTTTGAAAATGGGGTGATTTCTGGGGGTTTTCTAATATATAGGCCTTTATTATCCCCTTCAGAACTGAAGTGGTCCCTAAAGAATTAGCTTGGGAAATTTTCGTGTAAATCTGGAAAATTGCTGTTACACTTGTAAGCCTTCTAACATCCAAAATAAATTAAAGGGCGATTAAAAGATGATGCCAATATAAAGCAGAGATAGCATAGATAATATGTATTAATTTATTTGGGTGGTATGACTATCTGTTTGAAAAGCAGAGCATTTCACATTTTGAAAATTGCGTTTTTGTTTTTTTTTCGGTACATATCGGCTCTCCACAGAGCTCTGCAGACCATTTAGGTGAATACAGTGAAAGTAATAATTTTTACTTACAAGTGACGTTTCTGACTGTAATCGTTCACATTTCCCTTCTCTCCAATCTGGACCACCATGACCACTTCTTCTAGCTGTATCTTGTCTCTGTAAAGTTTGCAGCCCAGACATCTTTGGCTCCTCAATTTTCCAGGCACCTGACCCACACTGTCCTCACTTATATAAAGTCTCCATCCTGCTGTTATCCCCAATTATAAAATATACGATATAACCCCCATAATAAACACCTGAGCAGCAGGATCGGACCGTGCTGGCAAACACCAGAATACCTGAGACAGGTGAGTATGGATTTTTTAAAAAATTTTTCACCTTCCCTGGCCTCATATTAAAAAAGTGGTCATCCTGGACAACCCCTTTAATTAAATTAATTGTCCCCTTATATTATGCCCCTAATTCCCCCTCATATAAATACTGCTCCCATAATAACCCCTTATATAAATGGTGTCCCCTTCTATTTATAATGTCCCCTAATGAATGCTTATTTAAATGACTACCCCATTATGTATATAATGCTCCCTAATACGCCCCTTATATAAATAACCCCCCTTGTATTAATAATGCCTCTAATAAACCTTATATAAATTACATCTCTTAAGATCAAAAAGCCCCCTTACACAGTGCCTTGTGAAAGTATTCAGCCCCCTTTGAACTTTTCAACCTTTTGCCACATTTCAGGCTTCAAACATAAGGATATAAAATTTTAATTTTTTGGTGAAGAATCAACAACAAGTGGGACACAATCGTGAAGTGGAACGAAATTTATTGGATATTTTAAACTTTTGTAAAAAATAAAAAACTTTATGTGGGGCGTGCCAAATTATTCGGCCCCCTTAAGTTAATACTTTGTAGTGCCACCTTTTGCTGCGATGACAGGTGCAAGTCGCTTGGGGTATGTCTCTATCAGTTTTGCACATCGAGAGACTGAAATTCTTGCCCATTCTTCCTTGGAAAACAGCTCAAGCTCAGTGAGGTTGGATGGAGAGCATTTGTGAACAGCAATTTTCAGCTCTTTCCACAGATTCTCGATTGAATTCAGGTCTGGACTTTGACTTGGCCATTCTAACACCTGGATACGTTTATTTGTGAACCATTCCATTGTAGATTTTGCTTTATGTTTGGGATCATTGTCTTGTTGGAAGATAAATCTCCGTCCCAGTCTCAAGTCTTTTGCAGACTCCAACAGGTTTTCTTCCAGAATGGTCCTGTATTTGGCTCCATCCATCTTCCCATCAATTTTAACCATCTTCCCTGTCCCTGCTGAAGAAAAGCAGGTCCAAACCATGATGCTGCCACCACCATGTTTGACAGTGGGGATGGTGTGTTCAGGGTGATGAGTCTCCAGATCTCAACCCCATAGAAAACCTTTGGAGGGAGTTGAAAGTCCGTGTTGCCAAGCGACAGCCCCAAAACATCACTGCTCTAGAGGAGATCTGCATGGAGGAATGGGCCAACATACCAGCAACATATAAATTTAGTATTAACAGCAGCAGTGGAGATTTTACAGGACCTTCTGGACGAACAAGTGGACGATAAAAACAGTAAGTTTCAACAGGATTTAATTCCTGGGTCAAAATAATTTCATTCTTTATTCTCGGTTCCCAATGTTGATGTAACATCTCTGCCTGTTCGGGTCTCTGCGCCACCCTCCACTTGCACGCTGCGGTGCAGGAGGCGTGTTCAGTTTGATTCCTTTCTTAAGATTCTTGTTGCTCAGTCTGAACACTGTCCTAGACTATGTGATTGAATTTCAGCCACACTCGTCTCCTGCACCTTGTTTCTTTCGGCTCCTCAATAGTTTATCTTAGCCTTACCTGTGTGATTGACAGCCTGTCTACCAATCAAGTCTGGGGCAGGTCCTGGACTTGCTATAAACAGGGTCATCAGCCCCACACATGGTCGCTGGCTATTGAGATTCTCTCCTGTGACTTTGTCCCTGCTAGCTCCTCTTCTGTTATTATTGTATTCTTATTCCTGACCTCTGGCTTTGACTTTGACTATTCTCTTGTATTCTGATTCTGTACTGCATTGCTCAACTGTTACTAACCCCTTGGCTAGCTGACCTCCCTTTGTTATTGTTTGTCCTGTCTGCGTTCTGTGTTGTCACTTATTTCTAGGAAGGGTTTTGCCGCCCAGTTGCTCCTGTCATTAGGACAGTGTGGAAAATAGGCAGGGACAGGGGCTGGGTGAGTCTAGGACACACTGTCTCTGTCATTCCTTCCTCTCAGGTTTCTGCAGCAGCACTGGGGAATTGCTCAACTGGCAATTCCCTTACAGAATAGCCAGCCTAAAAATAACCTTCTGTCATTGCTTCCTTCCGGATCAGCATGCGGTGTGCTACAAAAAACTTACCTTCAATCCTTTATAGAGGTAAACTTCTGAGCTAACTTGTATTTTGCAGGAAGCAGTTGAAAAGGGACTTATAACCAGCAAGCAACTCACCTATTTACTTCCAGAGGTACCTACTGTGGCAACTTTTTACATGTTCCCTATGGTTCACAAAAATGCAGTATGTCCTCCCGGCCCCCCATTGTATCTGGTAATAACAATTTATGTGAACCGATCTGTATATTTATAGATCATTATCTTAAATCTTTTGTAGAGAGGTTACCCTCATACATCAGAGATACGACAGATATACTGTTCAAATTGGATGGTATTCACCTCGATCCTGACATGCCTCTTGTCACGTGCGCTGTTGAGTCCCTCTACACATCTATTAGACACGAAGATGGACTTGAAGCTACTCGTGCTTTTCTTATGATGTCAGATTTGGATCCAGAATTTGGTAAGTTTATTGTAACCCTCCTCAGATTTGCACTTTATCATAATTTTTTTCTTTTTTGGGGAGGCCATCTACCTGCAGCTCCAGGGTACCGATATGGGGGCGTCTTGTGTGCCCTCATATGCAAATTTATTCCTGGGGCTGTGGGAGAGGCAATCTTCCTGACTGAACCATCATCTTTTGTGGAGAAAGTGCATTTCTGGGGCAGGTATATCAATGATGTCATCTTTATTTGGCAGGGTTCTGAGAATGATCTGTCGCGTTTCATGGACATCCTTAACTGCAATGACAAGAACATTAAATTCACATACCATTACAGTAAGTCTGAAATTAAGTTCTTGGATTTTAAGTTGCAGGTACATTCAGATGGCAGCCTTCAGTCTGATTTGTTCCGGAAAAAAAACTTCAACTAATTCTTTATTGCACTCAACATCTGCACATCCATCTAATTTAATTAGAGGTATTCCCATAGGACAATTTCTGAGGGTGCACTGCATCTGCTCTTCTGAACAACTATTTGAGAACTCTGCACCTGACTTGAGTCAACAACTTAAACAAAGGAGATACCATGATAAATGGATACATAGAAGATACTAACATGCTCGTGTTATAGAAAGTCGTACATTACTTCAACCAAGACAAAAAATATGGAGGTCCGAACAACAGGGGAGGTATATTACATCCTACAACTTCCACTGGTTTGCTGTCTGTAAGGCCCTGGAGAAATATTGGGGCATGTTGAAGTGTGATCCTATATTGGAAAAATACATCAGTACACATCCTACCATCACCTATAGGAGGTCTAAGAACGCCCTAGGATACTTTGTTCCATAGTCACTTTCAAAAAGAACCAAATTTAACCACTTCTGTACCGCTCATAGACTATATACATCCGGAAGGTAGTTCTGCAAGGACGTACCGTTATGTCCAAGCAGAATTCAGCGGCTGCACAAAATCGTGCAGATGCTGAAACAGGGAGCCGGCTGTAACTTCAGCCAGAGCTCCCAGAGAGAAGGTTTATTACCTTCCCTGCCATCCCGATCGCTGTGTATACAGTGCTGAATGAGCGCTGTATACACCGCTATTGGCGCTGCCATCTTGCGGCTGCCCTCTGACCCGGCGGTCACGTGATCTGCCAGGATCAGTGTCTGTAAGAGCTGCTGGGTTCTACAGGACCCAATTCAGCTCTATTGTAATGTGAAAGTAACGTGCAGTAGGCTGTATTCCTCCTGCAACTGGGGCTAAATGTACCAGCCTCAGTTACAGGGGAAATCAGCCTCCCCAACAAAAAAAAATTCATCAGATGTCCCCAAAGGTCTATTATGACCTTATGGGGACACAATGTAAAAAAAAAAAGAAGTAAATAAAATAATTTAAAAAATAAATAAATAAATAAATAATACGCCAATAACACGCCCTTATTAAAGGTTATAGCTCCATCCCAACGACACCATACAAAATAAAAATTACCGTAATGGAGAGTAAAAACTATTTTAAAAAGTTTTTTAGTAGCACTTTGTGTTATTAAATAAAAAAAAAAAAAAGAAAAGTGAAAAAAAAACACATGCAAAAATAAAAACAACATAAAAATAAAGCCCTATGTGACACCGAAAAAAGACACAGAAATTAGTCGATTAAACGCATATGATAAAAATGTTACAGTCCTCAAAACCGCACATACAAGAAAACCCGAAAATGTGTCTGGTCTGGAAGGGAGGTAAAGCATCTGGTATGGAAGTGGTTAAGGAAGGGACAGAGTCCCAGACAGGTATTCCAGCCCTTGTGGCGATTGCGTCACATGCCAAAACTTTGATACTGTGGACAAATTTTGGAACTCTGAACATAGTCGAGAATATAATATCTTTCATTCACTGAATTGTTAATCTTTTGCCGTGATCTATTTTGAGGTATGTCCGTTTAATTCGATTTGCATTGGCCCGTACGAGAACATGTCTTGGGCATTATTAAAGCCTGGGACACTACTGATGTGAAGGTCCTCAAAACCATCCCTAAACACTTCAGACTGGTGCATAATTCGTATCCTTCACTTCTACGTGTTCGCACAATCGACAAAGTATATGTTGGACCCTGTTCTGGTGACTGGAAAAAAATGATTGGCAGAAATGGAGTATAAGTGGATTTATACACTGAACACCGTTACTCCACATGGCCTCAATGATGCCTTGAGTTTTGCTCCCTTTTTTTAAATTGGCCTACATTGCTCACTTGATCACATTTCTCTGGTCCACCGTTTAGTATTTATGTATTAGTTGTTTGTGGTGTGGTTTTATTATTTATTGTCTCTTATATTATATGTATGCTTTTTTTCTTTATTTTCCCTTTTTAGAGGTTGCTTCTATAAATAATACAATTGTTTATGACCAAATCTTTTGACAGATCTTGAGTGATTTAAATGCTCGATCACAGTATATGCGATATTTGGTGGAATTCGATTCTCGATTCATTATGATGTTTGATATGGATCCTGGGATATGGCGGCATATGATGGACTAGATGGACAATGAATTATACACTAAATAACTGGACATATTTTTATAGAAATCATTTTTTATTCATTTATTTATTTTTATTTTTATGATACTTGATGCTATAGTTTGATTGACATTTATGCATTATTGTTATTATACTCCTTATGTAGTGCACTTTTTTCACTTTTTTTTTGCATGTTCACATTGCACTGTGCACTTTTTTCACGTGCACTTTCACTTTTCTAATTATTAGCACTTGTGATAACATTGTTTTTTTCTGATGTATTTTTATTGTATGCACATATTCAGCATATATACGAAGCATTTAGGTTTATGATTCTATATTATTGTGTCTGATATTTCCTGTTTATTCCACCTTTGTCCATTATTTATGATCCATGGTTGGATGCACTTAAATAGTAGTGATCTTCACTCTATATGGTTCTGGTTTGTTGTTTTGGTCAGTACAAATTTTTTTGTAGTATTGTGACATGGGTGCCGACTGTGCACATGCAACAGATGTTCTCACTCACTAGTGTACTAGCGGACACCAGAAAGATTGCGTCACAGCAGCATCCTATCGAACATCCAGACCAGGTATTGCAGAAATCCTTCAGTCACACCCTAGATTGATACAATTGTGATCACTGTTGTGCTGTTTTGTATATATGCTTTTTATATGTATCGGGATCAGAATTATGCATTTTTATGTGTGCAACGTTGTTATATGTTATTCTAGGATATGGCGCATTGACATTTGACAGTATTGATATTTTAGACCAGTATCAGCCTATTCCTTATATACAGTGCCTTGCGAAAGTATTCAGCCCCATTGAACTTTTCAACCTTTTGCCACATTTCAGGCTTCAAACATAAAGATATAAAATTTTAATTTTTTGGTGAAAAATCAACAACAAGTGGGACACAGTTGTGAAGTGGAACGAAATTTATTGGTTATTTTAAACTTTTGTAAAAAATAAAAAACTGAAAAGTGGGGCGTGCAATATTATTTGGCCCCTTTACTTTCAGTGCAGCAAACTCACTCCAGAAGTTCAGTGAGGATCTCTGAATGATCCAATGTTGTCCTAAATAACTGATGATGATAAATATAATCTTCTTGTGTGTAATCAAGTCTCCGTATAAATGCACCTGCACTGTGATAGTCTCAGGGTTCTGTTTAAAGCGCAGAGAGCATCATGAAGACCAAGGAACACACCAGGCAGGTCCGTGATACTGTTGTGGAGAAGTTTAAAGCTGGATTTGGATACAAAAAGATTTCCCAAACTTTAAACATCCCAAGGAGCACTGTGCAAGCGATCATATTGAAATGGAAGGAGTATCAGACCACTGCAAATCTACCAAGACCAGGCCGTCCCTCTAAACTTTCATCTCAAACAAGGAGAAGACTGATCAGAGATGCAGCCAAGAGGCCCATGATCACTCTGGATGAACTGCAGAGATCTACAGCTGAGGTGGGAGAGTCTGTCCATAGGACAACAATCAGTCGTACACTGCACAAATCTGGCCTTTATGGAAGAGTGGCAAGAAGAAAGCCATTTCTCAAAGATATCCATAAAAAGTCTCATTTACAGTTTGCCACAAGCCACCTGGGAGACACACAAAACATGTAGAAGAAGGTGCTCTGGTCAGATGAAACCAAAATCGAACATTTTGGCCACAATGCAAAACAATATGTTTGGCGTAAAAGCAACACAGCTCATCACCCTGAACACACCATCCCCACTGTCAAACATGGTGGTGGCAGCATCATGGTTTGGGCCTGCTTTTCTTCAGCAGGGACAGGGAAGATGGTTAAAATTGATGGGAAGATGGATGGAGCCAAATACAGGACCATTCTGGAAGAAAACCTGTTGGCGTCTGCAAAAGACCTGAGACTGGGACGGAGATTTATCTTCCAACAAGACAATGATCCCAAACATAAAGCAAAATCTACAATGGAATGGTTCACAAATAAACGTATCCAGGTGCTAGAATGGCCAAGTCAAAGTCCAGACCTGAATCCAATCGAGAATCTGTGGAAAGAGCTGAAAACTGCTGTTCACAAACGCTCTCCATCCAACCTCACTGAGCTCGAGCCGTTTTCCAAGGAAGAATGGGCAAGAATTTCAGTCTCTCGATGTGCAAAACTGATAGAGACATACCCCAAGCGACTTGCAGCTGTAATTGCAGCAAAAGGTGGCGCTACAAAGTATTAACTTAAGGGGGCCGAATAATTTGGCACGCCCACTTTTCAGTTTTTTATTTTTTACAAAAGTTTAAAATATCCAATAAATTTCATTCCACTTCACGATTGTGTCCCACTTGTTGTTGATTTTTCACCAAAAAATTAAAATTATATATCTTTATGTTTGAAGCCTGAAATGTGGCAAAAGGTTGAAAAGTTCAAGGGGGCCAAATACTTTCGCAAGGCACTGTAGGCTGTATAGATGCCATTTTATTTATGGGTATGTCCTTACTTATTTACATATTGGGGTTATGGAAGAGCACTATATATCTTGTTATGCGCAATGTCATCATTACGATATCCCAGTATCGTGCGCATTATATTTGATAGGATCAATATCTAAGATTTTTTAGCGGCCTATTCTTTATCTAGGCCATGTAAACTCCATTTTATTTATGGGAATGCCCTTACTGTGGTCCTTCTGGTCCCTGCTGCTTTCTGCGGGAGATCCTGTGTCACCCATGTGATGCATACTCGTATTCTGATTGGATGTTGCTAACTCATAGACACCATTTTATTTATGGGAATGCCCTTACTGTGGTACTTCCGTTCCCTGCTGCTTTCTGCTGGAGATCCTGTGTCACCCATGTGATGTATACTCGTATTCTGATTGGATGTTGCTAACTTTAAATATGTCCCGTATACACACCCCAAATATCCCCCTGACAAAGTGTTCATTGCTGTGGTTTGTAGCTCTTGTTATTTATTATGTGTAGCTATTGGGTTCTATTATTTGTTGGGATTTTGCTTATTTAGGCTGAGGGCCCACATTGCGGAAATGCATATTTTTTTGTTGCAGATTTTGTTATGGTTTTTTGAGCCAAAGCCAAGAATGGGTACAAAAGGAATGGAGAATATATAGGAAGCTCATATACTTCTACCTTCTGCTCAATCCACTCCTGGCTTTGGCTCAAAAAACCGTAACAAAATCTGCAACAAAAAAAGCTGCGTTTCCGCAGCGTGGTGCTTTAGCCTTAAGGTGTTTCTTTGCTCATATGTGCATACAGCTCAGTACTGCACTTTAATTGAATGACATGCGGTCTTTTTCATGTTTATGTAAATGGATTTATGTATGTACAATTGTGCATTATTCTACATGATCTGTTTTGTGCAATTACTTACGGGGCTGATTGTTCCACATTGCACTTCAATATGCTGTTAATGCTAAATGTATACAGCTTTATATTGTGATATGTTACATATATTTTTTTTGTCTGTATCCTTCTTCTGTACCCTTCATCCTTCTTACATTGCTGCTTACCATTCTTTGGATGTTTTTTATCGTAACTGTACTCTGTCTCTCCTATATTATTGGAGTCTATCTATTTATGTATTTAGTAATAAAATAAAATAGATTTTATGATTATTTCTTCAGTGAGTTTTTCATAGAGTTGGGTTTAGGTTTTTACACACTGTAAACTTTTTTTGATATCTTTATTTTGCCTATGTTTGAGTGTTGGTTTATCATAGCTTGTTGGCAACATATAATAGCATTATTATGATTAAGACGTAATTACAATATTTACAATGGGACTCAATTCCCATCTTTCAGTTTATCCCAAAATCTCTTCTTCAGTTTGTTGGATTGACTCTATATTATACATTCCGCAACAGTGAGATTGCAACATCAAGAAAGAAAAATCTTTGAATTGTGGAAGCCACAAGATCAATAGACTTGTTAATGGTATGCAAATGATGAAAAATGGAAACAAAATTTTCATTTCGATTTATCCATTATAGATCATGTGCACCATATGCAGAAATACACGCATTTACATGCCTTGGCATGCTATCAGTGAAGTTATTTATGGTTGTCTGACGAATGTTATGCCATGCTTATACACTTGGACACACAAATCATCAAGATTGGCTTCTAGCAGCTCCTTTTGTAAGTGCCAACCAATAACGTCCCAGAGATGCTGTAAGCCATGGTTGAATATTTAGGCCATGCAGGCTGCACAGAGTAGCACAAACAACATGCATTATCCTGTGACACTTTGAAGAAATGGGCGTACCACTGGTTTCTATGACCAAGTCAATGTAATGCCAAGCTGTTATTGTACTTCAAATGAAGACTAGAGAGTTTTGGCTACCCTACACTATACCATACTTTTGAAGGCCTGTTCATGGCATTTCCCATGTAGTCTCCAGTCCAATCTCCAGCTAACAGTGTGTCTGAGAAAAAAGCAGGAATCAATCCTGAAGATGATAGACCTTCATTCCAGCCTCCTTTGCCATCTTGCTGTGCACCATGATAGCCTTTGAAAGCAAAGGTGTGTGATCAATGGAACACCTGCAGCTGGATATCTGGCTCATAGCCCAATATTGTGCAGATGCCTTCTGATGGTTTGTTTCAACACTGTTTGCCATCTTAAGCTTGGGATATGATATACATTTTCAATTGCAGAACAGAATGGATCATTCTTTCAATCAGATGATCCGTGTGTGCAGAGGTTCCATTCCACTTCATCATTGTTCACCCAACCACCAGGACACACAATGTTGAACAGTGCTAACATCTCATCTAGGCATGTAGTAACCTACTGGCATGATAAACAAAGATTTCTCAGTTCAAAGATTCTGTCCCTCTCAGTTTGGGAGCATTGGTGATAACTGGCACTTCAACAAACAATAGTCATCTCACAGTGAACCCACATAACTTTGAGGTTTCAAGAGGCTAAAAAAATGTGCTTTCAATCTGGCTTTTATGTCTCTACCACATGCCACAGATTGGAGCTTGAAAATTTGACCTTTTGCAGATCTTAGTGACACCTGCTACTTCCTAGATTTATATAACCTTTAATCTTTTATATATATTGTGAGAAAGTGAAGGGTGTGGTTTGGGAGAACAGGTATTTTCCAGTCAGGCAGTTAAATGGTGTGTGGTAGAAGCCCACAGCAGGGAGGTCACCTGACTTATTAAGGCCTGATATAGGCTGAGTGTCAGAACTAGGAGGTGTGGCACTACACTGAGGAAACTGACCTGTGTATCTGACCCTGCATCAAGGTAACTGTGTGCCACCCCTGTTTGAATAACCATAGCGGGAGTCTGGCAGCCAGGCTCTTGCATAGATAGGGAACATTTGTTGTAGCAGCTAGTTCTCAGCCGAGAAGGTTTTGTTTTTGTTTGTGCCTTTGTAAAGGCAAACCTGTTATGCACCTGAATCTAAATAAACACCTGACTTGAGTGCGATCCAGCCTCTGTGTCCCTTTTTCCTGCACTACTACCAAGAATCTACCTGAGCGGTTCCCCACATATGGTGCATCGGATGCGGGCATAAGTGCAGTAAGACATACACGGGCTGCGTGTTCTGGTTGCTGATGGCGCTGAAATAGAGAGCCACAGCCATGGAGGAGGTTGTGAAGCAGCTGATACAGGCTAATGCAGCGCAACAGGAGACCAACCGACTCTGAACCAAGCTGGCCACTCAGCAAAAGGCCAACCCACCGAAGCCTGAGCGGGATGTCAGGAAAGAGGTCCGTAAAGCGTTGACCAAGATGACGGCAGAGGACGACGTAGAGGCCTATCTGACTGGGTTTGAAAGAGTGGCCAACCGTGAGAGGCTTCCACGGCAGCTCTGTGCCGAGGTGTTGGCACCTTTTCTAGTCACAGAGCCCCAGCAAGCCTATTTTGACCTGAGTGAACAGGATGCATGCGACTAACAGCGGGTGAAGGCGGAGATCCTGGCCCGACTGGGTGTAGACCAGCATGTTCGGGCTCAAAGAGTCCACAATTGGAAATACCAGGAGGCGTTACCACCATGGTCACAAATGCACCACCTTGTACAACTTGTCCGTAAGTGGCTCCAGCCGGAGACGTTGACCCCAGCCCAGATTGTGGAGCGGGTTGTCATAGACCGGTACCTGAGGGCTTTACCGGGTAAGATCCAGCAGTGGGCATGGAGGCCCAACTAACACCAATGCATTGATGGGATTGGTGGAACGCTACTGGGCTATGCAGTCCCTCAGAAAGGAACCCCCCCCCAAGATCCCGCAGGGCCCGGAGGGCCAACATTCCTCGAACTCCCCAAGATAAGATGGTGACCCAGGGGAGGAGGAGGGGAGAGACTGTCATCTGCTGGGATTGCCACGAACTGGGTCATATTGGGGCTAGTTGTCCCCGTGCCTTGGAGCCCATGAACTGCAGCCAGGGTCAGAGGGTATCCCTCTATGCTGCCCTAGCCTATAATGCCACCACCCCGGACACTGTTGATGAGTGCCACCTGTGCTAAGTGACCGTGGCTGGGTGCCCAGTGGTGGCACTACTCGACTCTGGCAGTCGGGTGATCCTCGTTAATGGGTCCTGTGTCGACCTCGGGACTGCCACCGGATGCACAGTCGGTGTCCTGTGCATACATGGAGATACAAGAGACTGTGATTGTCGCCATCCAGACCCCCTGTGGGGATGGCCGACACGAGGTAGGGGTTGTCAGGAACTTGCCCTATGACCTAATTCTGGGACAGGCCTTTCCCCTGTTTTGGACTCTATGGCTGGGAAAGCAAGGGTCAGAGAACTCACCCCCAAGAATACCACAGGTATTGTCTGGTCAGGTCCTCGAGCCTGAACCCAATGACCTGGACTCTAGGGTTCCTGCTGTAGGGATCACCATGCTAGAAGGAAATGTGTTTTCCCCTCTGTGTTTCCCCTAGAGGTAATGGCAGATGAAGCCGAGGCGGCTAGTACCGAACCTCAAATGTCAGATTTGGAGGTGTCCCATGATAATTTTGGTTCTGCACAACTCCAGGACCCCACTCTGCTAAGGGCCTGGGAGAATGTTATTGTTATTAATGGTGTGTCACAGCGCCAAGGCTCTGATGAGGTATTTCCCCGCATGACTGTCAACCAGGAGTTGTTATACCGAGTTGACAAGGTGCGAGGTGAAACTTTAGAGCAGTTATTGGTGCCCCAGCCTTATCGCCGGACGGTGCTGGAATTAGCACATAAACATGTGCTAGGGGGACACCTAGGTGCCACAAAAACGCTGGACCACATATTGCAGCGTTTTTATTGGCCAGGGGTATATCATGAGGTTAAAGTGTTTTGTGAAACATGTCCGGAGTGTCAGTTGCATGCCCCCATGGCACATTTTCGTAGTCCCCTGGTACCTCTGTCCATTATTGAGGTGCCCTTTGAAAGGATTGCCATGGACTTGGTAGGTCCTTTAGTTAAGTCCGCTTGGGGGCATCAGCATATTTTGGTAGTCATGGACTATGCTACCCGATATCCTGAAGCCATCCCACTACGGCACACGTTGGCAAAGTTGATAGCTAAAGAGTTGTTCGCCATGTTTTGCCGAGTGGGTCTACCCAAGGAGATTCTCACGGATAAGGGTACCCCGTTCATGTCTAAAGTCACCAGGGAAATAAGAAAACTCTTTAATATCAAATAGTTACGTACATCTGTTTATCACCCCCAGACAGACTGGTTAGTTGAACGGTTTAACAAAACCCTAAAAAGCATGTTAAAAAAGGTGGTAAACAAGGATGGAAAGGACTGGGATGTTTTGTTATCCTATTTGATGTTTGCCATCCGCGAGGTACCACAAGGTTCCACTGGGTTTTCCCCTTTTGAGTTGGTCTACGACAGACATCCTAGGGGTCTGTTGGACATTGCCAGAGAAACGTGGGAGCAAGAACCCACTCCCCACAAAAGTGTTATTGAACACATCGCTGGTATGCAGGATGGCGGCCGTTATGCTCATAGTTAGAGAGCATCTGGAGGAGGCCCAAAAGGCTCAAAGCCGGGTTTACAATAGGTCGGCCAAGGTAAGGACCTTTAAACCTGGTGAATGAGTACTCGTACTCATTCCCACAGTGGAGAGTAAGTTCCTTGCCAAATGGCAAGGACCCTATGAGGTAATGGAGAAAGTAGGAGAAGTGAACTACAAGGTTCGTCAGCCTGGTAGGAGAAAACCAGAACAGATTTATCATGTAAACCTGTTAAAGGCGTGGAAAGACCGAGAGAGTCTGCTTACAGAAAGATCTCCGGCTAAACTGCCTTTTGTACTGTCCCCACAGGCTGCGGTTAGGACTACAGAGGTAGCAGTAGAGGTAAAAATAGTAGAGTCCCTCACAAAAAGCCAACAGCAAGAATACAAAGAGTTTGTAGCTAGGAATATGGATGTGTTCTCCGAGCTAACTGGTTGTACGTCCATAATCAAGCATGATATTGTTACTGAGCCCCAGGTGAAAGTATGGTCGAGACCGTACTGGGTCCCCGAGGCTCGTCGACAAGCCATTTCAGAGGAAGTGCAGAAAATGTTAAAATTACATGTCATTGAGGAGTCCAAAAGTGAATGGGCCAGTCCCATTGTCCTAGATCCCAAACCAGATGGGACGTTGCGTTTCTGCAATGATTTCAGGAAACTGAATGAGGTGTCTAAATTTGACGCCTACCCCATGCCTCGGGTGGACGAACTTATTGAGAGACTGGGAGGGGCCCGGTACTTCACTATGCTCGATCTCACTAAGGGATACTGGCAGGTACGCCTGACTGATAGCGCCAAAGAAAAGACTGCCTTTATCACCCCCGAGGGACTTTTTCACTATCTCGTGTTACCGTTCGGGCTCCACGGGGCCCCAGCCACATTCAAACGGTTAATGGACATAGTGTTAAAACCTCACAGAAGGTACGCCTCAGTATATCTGGATGATATCATCATTTTCAGCAATGACTGGGAGAGCCACTTGTCCAAGATACAAGCTGTAGTGAATTCTCTGAGAGCAGCTGGCCTGACCGCTCACCCCAAGAAGTGTGCTTTGGGGATGGAGCAAACACGCTATTTGGGGTATGTGATTGGCCATGGTATAATCAAACCCCAGGTCAACAAGGTCGACACTATCCAGAAATGGCCTCGACCTGTGAGCACCAAACAAGTTAGGTCATTCCTGGGCATTGTTGGGTATTACAGATGGTTTATACCCAACTTTGCCACAGTATTTGCTCCCCTGACGGACCTTCTAAAGGTTAAAAGATCCGTTATGGTACAGTGGAATGACCAGGCCGAAAGAGCTTTTCAGGCGTTAAAGGTGGCCTTGTCTGGATCTCCTGTCCTCATTACGCCCGACTTCAGCAGAGAGTTTGTGGTATAGACAGACGCATCAGATGTAGGGCTGGGAGCTGTCCTGTCTCAGGAGGTGAATGGAGAAGAGCATCCAGTTACCTATCTGAGCAAGAAACTCACGCCAGCAGAGAGGAACTACAGTATAGTAGAGAAAGAGCCACCACTGTTTGAATAACCTGACCGGGGGTGTGGCAGCCAGGCTCTTGTATAGATAGGGAACATTTGTTGTAGTAGGTAGTTCTCAGCCGAGAAGGTTTTGTTTTTTTGTTTGTGCCTTTGTAAAGGCAAACCTGTTATGCACCTGAATCTAAATAAACACCTGACTTGAGTGTGATCCAGCCTCTGTGTCCCTGTTTCCTGCACTGCTACCAAGCATCTACCTGAGCAGTTCCCCACAATATATACCGTATATATATATATACAGTATATATATAATCTCCTGTTCATCCGTCGCCAGCACACAAATCAGTTAATATCCCCCTAGGTACAATTACAAGAGACAGGTTAATTAGCAGTAATTAAGATCAATTACAGTAATTAACCATGGACCACCTATATAAGGCTGGAGAGACCACACCACACATGTATTTGATTGTCTCTTGAGGTGCATAAGATGTGTATAGGTTTGACTCTTCTGAGTCCTTTTTATTTCTTTTTTTTTTCATTTTGTATAAAATTTATGTCTGTATTCTGGGCTGTAAACCATGAAGTATCTGGTCACCAAGAGCCTACGCACTCTTTTATGAAGTTTATAGGTTAGTGTATGGCTATGTACTGTTATTTGCGCACCCCATACTGGATGACATTGTGTGGACATCTCCAAGCTATTTTGTGCAATTCTATGCAGATCATCATGGTATCACTTGCATCCTTGTCCCAGGCTGCATACAGGGTTGGATTCCTGTGCCTCTGCCTAAAGTTGTACCAAGATGGCGTTGTGCCTTGTTCTTGGCTGCATACAGGGCTGGCTTCCTGTAATTCTGTCTGAAAGTGTACCAAGATGGCATTAGACCTTGTTCCAGGGTGCATACAGGGCTAGGTTCCTTTCCCTCTGCTCGAAGGTGTACCAAGATAACCCTAGCACTCAGCTTTCCCTTGGTACACAATTCTTCTTGCTGCTCCTTTAGCCCAAAGAAGTCCTCTCCGACTCCAGGACCTTGGAAAGGTATGCACGGGTACACCTGTGCAACACGGGTCGTCACTACCTGCGACGTTTCGTGTTCTCTTTTATATAGTTTTTTTTGTTCTGTTTGCAAATGTTCCCAGGCTAGGTCTAAGGTTCTCAGATAGCGTTATTAACACGCTTGGAGGCTCATCTGAAGGGAAAGAGAGCTACTGTAGGACTAGCCTTGTGCTAGCTTGTAAATTTAACGAAGATGACATCAGTACTACATGCTAATGCGGCTGTAGCCGCCATTCCGGCCGGAGTGTTCTCTGGTGCCCAGTGAGCAGGTGCAGTATCCCAGAGTACTCCTACTTTAATTGTGTTTGTTTTTGTGCCTCTGGGTATGTTTGTATGTTTGTACGTCCTGTCTATATGTTCTATGTTACATGTATGCTTTGCTGGAGTAAAGTTAAACCTTTTTCAACTGCACTGCTGATTCCTGAGTCGTTCCTACATTACAATCAGGGCCCTTTCTGAACATCATCACACCGGCTCAGAGTAGAGAGGGCCCGTCTCCAACTGGAAGCGCCCTGGGGAAACTAATACCACCAACATCAGGTAGCACAGCAGGCCCCACTCATCGGTGTCTGGTCTAGGAGCTGAGCTGGGGAGAGTAGTTGAGGGCACTCAGCCTTTCCAGTGGCACAGCATCTGTCGCTACTACTCCGATCCTCTGGTTCCCTCCAGCCCTCTGGGCTGCGGCATACCGATTTTTGGCATAGTCAGGAGGATCAATACCCCCGCGTCCATATCATCATCAGACAGATTGCTGCACTTGTGGATTTACTGAGGACTCTAATATATGGCATAAGACTGTCCTGTCCTCAGCTAGCCTGATGTTTTGCATTTGTTATGTGGACTGTTGCATCTGCTAGTAAATGGAATGAAGATGTCGTGGGTACTACATGCTAATGCAGCTATAGCAGCCATTCCGGCTGAAGCCTGCGAGCACAGCGTTCTTCAGTGGCCAGGTGCAGCATCCCAGAGTGCTCCTGCTCAATAGAGAAGACCTGAAATCTGCCTAGCAACGAATAAGCTCCTCCCATCGACTTTCAAAGTCAGCAAAACAGCCACCTATGTCAGTGGGACAGCACCTCCTACAGGACATTGTCAGGCGGAGTCTCCTGGGCGCCGCCATCTTGGGTGAGTCAACATCATCTACTATCCTATGCACAGCTAGCTCCGCCCACCGGCATTTATTAAAGAGTACCCCTGGAAAGTTCCAGAGAGATAGAGTTGTGGAGTTTGGAGAGAGATACACTGTAAGCAGATAGCTATTCCCAGAAAACTGCTGTGCATCATGTCATGACCTCCGTCAGTCAGAGGCATTAATCAAGACCCTGAGGCCTGGATGTGGGGTGATGACACTGAAGTTATGGAACTGGTGGATGAGCTTGCAGCAGCTGCTGTACAAGCTGTTTCCAGGGTTCCGGCTGGAGCCCCCGTTGCATCGCCTGTTGTTCCACCACCTGATGTACGCGCCAAAATCCTACTGCTATGGCTGGGCGACAACACTTGAAAGTGGAGGAGGAGAAGGCTTGCTCCCGTCGACGGGCTGGACGGGAGCCACCTATTGAGGGCAAGGTGCATTACAAAAGGAAATGTATAGTCATGGACGTTGACCGGGTAACTGGCTGTGGCTTTATTGCGGAGGATGCTGAACACCTCAATGTATTTTTCAACCGGCAGTTGGTAAAGAGGCCTGGGTTGCAGGAACTCCTGCATAATTTGTACCCAGGGGAGAAAGTCGAATTCACCCTAAGACTGGCCAATGTTGACTGTATTCCGGTATTGCCGCCGTTACAAAAGGTGTGGGAAGAGTCAGCCACAGCCATCCCAGGTCGCCTGCTACCAACAGCCGCAGGCTTTGCTTATGGTTCACTTTCCTCCGGGACTGCACCTGCGGCACCAGTAACACCGCTATGTCCTGCTCCAGCTTAATCACTGCCTGCTGTCCTGAGAACCATTACTATCTCAGGGGGTGACTATATCTCCATGGGAGGTCACTCTGTTACACCAGCAGCTGCACAGCAGGCCAAATTACCTATGTACAGGAGCACCATGAACCCGACCACCGTTGGCCCAGGAGCTGCTACAGATGTCTGGATTGCTGGAGCCATCATCATCCTAAAGCATCCCGGAGTGCTACTGCTTTAATTGTTTGTCTCTTGTGCCTCTGGGTTATGTTGGTATGTCCCGTCCTCTATGTTCTGTGTCATTCATTATACTGTTATGCAGCTTTCCCTGTTGTTTTTCCTCTGTGGTTCCCCCAGTGTTCAAACCTTAAGCCTTGGTACAGCCCTGGCCTATCACAGGCCACTGGGTGGGGTTTGAGGAGACGTTTGTCTCCCAGGACGATTGTTGAGGTCTCAGTCTATTGCCAGTCTGTGCTCAGTCTAGAGTGCAAGCAGGTTGCAGAGGAGTGTGCAAGCCAGCACTGAGACAGAACTTCAGCGGCTGTCCATAATGCCTCTAGGAGGCGAGAGCTGCCCAAGGCTCATCTGGGGACAGACCTGAGAAAAGGGAGTTTGGCTGTCAGGAGAATTGGACTCTGTGCCAGGAGGAGCAGTGGAGCCCTGTGACAGGAGAAGTTGACTTGGCACCTTTTCTAAAGGTAACCAGATCCCTGTCAGTACTACCCTGTACTACAATACCCAGTATCCACAGCTGGGAGTAGCGCATAAGAGGAGTTGGAGTTGGAGTGGAGTTATCGTTAGAGCCTGAAACATCCCTGGACACCCTCCTAAGGCTAAGGCTGGGCAGTTGGACACTGAGAAACTACTACCCCCATTTTGGAAGCTGCTTGTTGTACTTACACAGTTGCTGTGTAAAGCGTTATCCTGTTTCACTGCACAACTGGCTGCCTGAGTTGTTCCTGCTTTACCATCAGGGCCCTTTCGACTTCTATCATACTGGCTCAGAGTAGAAAGGTCCCCTCTCCAGCTGGAAGCGCCCCAGGGGAAACTACTACCACCACCATCAGGTAGTGCTGCAGGATCCCCCTCAGCAGTGTCTGGCCTAGTAGCAGAGCTGGGGAGAGTGGTTGAGTGTGCTCAGACTAACTGGTGGCACGTCATCCCACACTACTACTCCCATCCTCTGGTTCCCTCCATTGGGGTTGCAGCAATCCACACCAACCTCACCTCCCAAGCCATTGTGACCACCACCTGCAGAGGCTGAGCAGTGAGGAGGCTGCCAAGTAAGCATTTTGCTCCCCAGTCAAAACCTGGCTGGGGAGATCAAGATTTGAGCCCTCCAGTCCACCTGGCTGGAGTGATCCGCTAAGTTTGTGCCCTCCAGGGTGAATTCTGAAGTGATTCCCTGAACTCCTTCGAAACAAGCAAAGATCCACAATTATTTGACAAATAAAACTTAACATTTAATAAACATCTAAAATATAATTAACCCAATGATTGGATGGTATAAAAATCTGAAAATAATTGGAACGCTCTTACCCGTTCCAGATGAAGGATGTCATACCCCACCTTTAGGGCCACAATTAATCCAAATGCATAAGGAACCAAGGATGGGTAAAGGAGATTGACCATGTCACCCTTAACGCCCGCCC
The DNA here is from genome assembly GCA_947044405.1 of Leptodactylus fallax. NCBI lineage: Eukaryota > Metazoa > Chordata > Amphibia > Anura > Leptodactylidae > Leptodactylus > Leptodactylus fallax. Next base: position 137,735 of record CAMRHE010001025.1, read on the forward strand.
TTACAAGGAAGCTACAGCCTGCTCTTTGAAACTTTTGCAGCTCCTTTTAGAGGAGGAAAAAGCTAATCTATTGGCCTTAGAAGTCAAACTTAAAGAACAAATAGAAGTTACTAAGAAATTTGACAAAGAACCAGAATTTATGAACAAAGAAGCGCAATTACAAAGTGTAGTTGAGAGGTTCCAGTACCACCTTAAGGAGAGAAAACATTGACAATTCAATCATGATTTGCAAGATTTTAAGGAGAACAAGGTATACTTCTTTCTCTCACAAAAACAAGGTGGTGCTGGAGCCTCTTCAACGGATACAGATCTCTCTGATACAGATACCAATAGTAGGAATCCCAAAAATAGGGGTAGAGGACGAGGTAGAGTTAGACCAAGTGTACCAACTCAGAAGCAGGAATTCCCCATCACCACTACCATCCACCACAACCCCACATCTGTCTCGAGCTTAGACAACCAAATAATTACCGTATTTTTCGGACTATAAGACGCACTTTTTTCCCCCCAGATTTGGGAGGAAAATGGGGGTGCGTCTTATGGTCCGAATGTGGGGTGTTTAGGTGGGGGGAGCGGAGGATCGGGGTCGCAGCATCGCCCCATTCCTGCCGCCGCTGGCTTCTTGTAGCGGAAGGAGTGGGTCGATGCTGCGGGCCTTGAGCTGAGAGGGTGTCCTGGCGGTGTGAACCTCCCGGCATCCGCCGTGCAGTTACGTGTATGCCGGGTTTGTGAAGAAGATGGCGCCGCTCTGCTGCAGAGCGGTCGCCATAGCAACCAGGTCTCTGTTGTAATGTGCAGACCCGGAGCTAACGCCCGCGATCACTCTGATCGTGGGCATTACTACCTATTAGCCACCTAAAGGTAATAAAGCTGCCCCCGTGGCCTGTCCCCACCACCCCCATACCTTTCTCGTTGCAGGACGGCTCCCTCGCAGCGCAATCGTGGGAGCCGTCCTGTTTCTGTGACAACCGGGAGCCTTATGAAGGCTCCAAGGCCTGTAATAGTAATATTACTATTGTGGCTGGTCTAAGACCAGCCGCAATAATAATATACAGAATCTCCCATAGACTGTAATACACTTGTATTGCAGTCTATGGGACTTGCAATGAAATGATTGCAAGTTCAAGCCCCCTAGGGGGGCTAATAAAATAGTAAAAAAATAAATAAATTAAAAAAAAAAAAAATTAAAGTTCTAAAACACCACCTTTCCCTAGAATTCCTCCTGTCAATGTGGCCTTGCAGCTGTTGCAAAACTACAACTCCTATATATTAAATATTTTACCACTTTTTTTGCTTCAAAATTTTTTCCCTATTTTCCTCCTCTAAAACCTAGGTGCGTCTTATGGTCCGGTGCATCTTATAGTCCGAAAAATACAGTAATATCACCTCTAGACCTCTCAATACAGTTGAGATGGCTGTCTTAAGTAAGGGGCTGTCATTTGTACCAACTTCGGATTTTAACACCTTTAGGATGGTAAAAGATGTTAATTTATTTATACGTAAATTGAAATGGCGGAAGTTCTTCTGTAAACAGAGAGAATGCACATGTCAGGAATTAGGTATCCCTGATGACCTTTTGGAGGACATAAGATTGTTACACGGTCTGGAGGAGAGTCTTCCGGCAACAGGATTAGGTCCTTTTACAAACCTTAAGGACAAAAGTGTAAAAATGCCCCCACAGGGAGACATTTCCTGTATGGATGTGTTCTTGGATCTGGTTACGAGAGACCTAAGAAATTTGAATAGGGTTGATCTGCATCATAATTGTACTAAAGAAGAAATAGATGCTTTATGCTCAATTGAAAGAGATGATCAAATAATCATTAAACCGTCTGATAAAGGCGGGAACACCGTCGTGATGGATAATGATGCCTATCGTGAAATGTGCAACAATCTGTTGTCAGACTGCTCTTCCTATGAAATTCTTGATAGTGACCCTACACCTAGTTTTTCTATGGAGCTGAGAGACCTGCTCCTTAGTGCCAAAGAGGGTAAGCTGATTGATGAGAGGGAATATGAATTTCTAGCCCCGAGGAGTCCAGTGCTGGCGACATTCTATTGTCTCCCCAAGGTGCATAAAGGTCTGAACCCACTTAAAGGAAGACCCATTGTCTCTGGCATGGGTAATTTGAGTCAAAAGGCAGGTATTTATATCAACAAGATCCTGAGAGGTTTTGTAACTGCCCTTCCATCCTACGTCAGAGACACAAAAGACCTTCTGAAACGTCTGGAGGGGGTTATAGTGGGTGAGGACTGCATCTTGGGGAGCATAGATGTCGAGGCACTGTACTCCTCGATCCCCCATGAGTGGGGTCTGAGAGCAGTTGATTTTTTTTTTTGAGCATGAGGGGTTGTCAGTATTGCGCCCACAGTAATTTCGTCTTGACTCTCCTACGGTTTGTGTTGACGCACACTTTTTTATTTTTCGATAGAAAGCTATACCACCAGCTCAGGGGCACCATCTTACGCAAATCTGCTCCTGGGCTAGTGGGAGGCGACCATTGTTTTTGGAGACCAAAAATTAGACAGGATTGACAGGATAGAACTGTGGGCGCAATACATAGACAACATCCTGGTTGTTTGGAGAGGTGATGCAGAGGACTTTGTAACCTTTGTAAACCATTTGAACGATAACCCAATTGTTTTACAGTTTACCTGTGAATATGATAAAAAAGCCTCCCCTTTCTGGATGTTAAAACCACTAAGAAAAGTACAGGTGATCTTGAAACAGCAGTCTACAGAAAACCGACTGCAACTAATTCCCTCCTGAGATGGGAAAGTAACCATCCGTTCCCACTCAGGAGGGGAATACCTAAGGGCCAATTTTTTAGGTTGAAGAGGAACTGCTTAAGTCGTGATGAATTTGTAAATCAAGCTAGGGATCAAAGAGCGAGGTTCCAAGAGAGAGGGGTACCCTGATTACATTTTAAGAAGGACTTATAGAGAGGCTCTTAAAAAAGATAGGGGGGGACCTCTTGAAAGTAAAGGAATCTGCAGATCACAACAATGAGATTGTGAGACTCATTACCACCTTTGATAATGGATACTTTGAGGCAAGAAGGATTCTGGAAACACATTGGGGTGTCCTCTTACTCGATCCAGATCTTAGACACATGGTAGGGTCTTCACCAGCGATTATTTATCGCAAGGATAGGTCCCTCAGGGATAGGCTTGTGCATAGCCATTATACGAGACCGAAGGCCCCGGGCACGTGGCTAAAAAAAATCTATAAAGGGATGCTTTAAATGTTCCGGTTGTGTGGCATGCCCGATGATAATGACAGGGAAAACTTTTTCCTCCAGTAATGGTAAGACATAAAATCAATAATTTCATTAATTGTAAAACCAGGGGTGTCATCTACAGGTTGACCTGTAGATGTAACATGGAGTATGTTGGAAAGAACCGGAGGGAACTGCGGAGGAGAGTTGGTGACCATCTGAGGGACATTGTCCATAAAAGGGACACCCCAATAGCTAGGCACGTGAATAAACAACATGGGGGTGATCGTGATTGGATACATTTTATGGGAATTGATTGTGTGTTACCATCAAAAAGAGGTGGAGACTGGGATAAGATGATACGCCAGCGGGAGACAAAATAGATTTTTGAGTTAGATACTTGTAGTCCGAAGGGACTTAATGAACAATTATATTTTGGCTGTTATTTATAATGTTATGTAGGTAGAGTGAGGGGAATCGTGGCATTTATATATGTAGTGTGAGTCAATGTCAATATTAAGAAGAATATTTTTTCGCCTCCTGCCATTTTGTCTCTAGTTTGCTTAGCATTATTCAACATCTTGTTCCAATATACTGTTAAAATTATCTTTAACAATCTTAATATCTATATTCCATCTTATTTTGTAGTAAGGTGTCTGCGTGAATACCTCTGAATGCTGAATTTATACACTGGGTAGGATGAGCTATAATAAACATCATTAGTTTATTTTTAAGCAGTAGGACATAATTGTAGATATATAAGCTGGGCCTTGAACTCATGACTCTAGCGGCATCCATAGACTGTGGAGTCTTTATAGTAGCTGTCTATTTGCTCGGCAGGCTATCTCTACTGCCCTTAGCGTGGTCGGCTTAATTTAACTTAGTTCTCTTTTATACGGGTGATTCAGGGAATGAGTCATCAGAAGGGGGCATGGCCAACCTCCATAAAATGGGAGAGTGTTGGTGTCACTTTGGTTAGTCAGTCTCACAACTGTGAGACTGTCTGGAGCTCCTCCCACTCGGGACAGGGCTCTGCTATGCTTGGTCATTTCATTTGATCTTGTAACAGTAAGTTTTACCTTCAGTTTTGATACATGTTGGTCTTTTCGTTAGTAGGATGTTGTTTGGATTAACCTACATTGGATGTTGGTGTGGTAAGGGATGTTTGGAATACTACATGTGACTTCCATATACAGTGGGGAAAAAAAGTATTTAGTCAGCCAACAATTGTGCAAGTTCTCCAACTTAAAAAGCTGAGAGAGGCCTGTAATTGACATCATAGGTAGACCTCAACTATAAGAGTCAAAATCACATTGTCTGATTTTTTAAAGAATTTATTTGCAAATTATGGTGGAAAATAAGTATTTGGTCACCTACAAACAAGCAAAATGTCTGGCTCTCACAGACCTGTAACTTCTTCTTTAAGAGGCTCCTCTGTCCTCCACTCATTACCTGTAGTAATGGCACCTGTTTGATATTGTTATCAGTATAAAAGACACCTGTCCACAACCTCAAACAGTCACACTCCAAACTCCACTATGGTGAAGACCAAAGAGCTGTGGAAGGACACCAGAAACAAAATTGTAGACCTGCACCAGGCTGGGAAGACTGAATCTACAATAGGCAAGCAGCTTGGTGTGAAGAAATCAACTGTGGGAGCAATAATTAGAAAATGGAAGACATACAAGACCACTGATAATCTCCCTCGATCAGGAGCTCCACGCAAGATCTCACCCCGTGGGGTCATAATGATCACAAGAACAGTGAGCAAAAATCCCAGAACCACACGGGGGGACCTAGTGAATGACCTGCAGAAAGCTGGGACTAACGTAACAAAGGCTACCGTCAGTAACACACTACGCCACCAGGGACTCAGATCCTGCAGTGCCAGACGTGTCCTCCTGCTTAAGCCAGTACATATCCGGGCCCGTCTGAAGTTTGCTAGAGAGCATTTGGATGTTCCAGAAGAGTATTGGGAGAATTTCATATGGTCAGATGAAACCAAAGTAGAACTGTTTGGTATAAACACAACTGGTCGTGTTTGGAGGAGAGTGAATGCTGAGTTGCATCCAAAAAACACCATACCTACTGTGAAGCATGGGGGTGGCAACATCATGCTTTGGGGCTGTTTCTCTACAAAGGGACCAGGACGACTGATCTGTGTACATGAAAGAATGAATGGGGCCATGTATTGTGAGATTTTGAGTGCAAACCTCCTTCCATTAGCAAGGGCATTGAAGATGAAACGTGGCTGGGTCTTTCAGAATGACAATGATCCCAAGCACACCGCCAGGGCAACGAAGGAGTGGCTTCGTAAGAAGCAATTCAAGGTCCTGGAGTGGTCTAGCCAGTCTCCAGATCTCAACCCCATAGAAAACCTTTGGAGGGTGTTGTAAGTCCTTGTTGCCCAGTGACAGCCTCAAAACATCACTGCTCTAGAGGAGATCTGCATGGAGGAATGGGCCAACATAACAGCAACAGTGCGTGCCAACCTTGTGAAGACTTACAGAAAACGTTTGACCTCTGTCATTGTCAACAAAGGATATATAACAAAGTATTGAGATGAACTTTTGTCATTGACCAAATACTTATTTTCCACCATAATTTGCAAATAAATTCTTAAAAAATCAGACAATGCGATATCTGGATTTGTTTTCTTACTTTGTCTCTCATAGTTGAGGTCTACCTATGATGTCAATTACAGGCCTCTCTCATCTTTTTAAGTGGGAGAACTTGCACAATTGGTGGCTGACTAAATACTTTTTTCCCCCACTGTATTTATAGACCGCGATTGGGTGTTTATATTTATATATTAAAGGAGCACCACTCAATTGGTGAAGGTATTACCTTTTGCAAAGTTTGCATAAAATTTAAAGCATAAAAGTTAAAATCTGGTTTTTGGCTCCTAGAGTGAAATATTTGCCCTGTTTCTACCTTTTTTGTAGATCCCCTGAGGAGCATCCATGTTTTGGATGCGAAACGCGTCGGCTAGAAGGAGATATTAACAGGGCAATTTTAGGGTCAGCATTGGGACTGCCCTTGTAAGGGGTTAAGGGTGACAGGGTTGCAAAGGGTCAATCTCCTGCACCCAGCCTTGGTTCCTTATGCATTTGGATAAATTGTGGCTCTAAAAGTGGGGTATGACATCCTTCATTTGGAACGGGTAAGAGCGTTCCAATTATTTTCAGCTTTTTAGACCATCCAATCATTGGGCTTAATTGTATTTTAGATGTTTATTAAATGATAAGTTTTATTTGTCATATAATTGTGGATCTTTGCTTGCTTCTATTATGAATTTTTGATCCATGAGAAATTAAGAACCCTTTTTCTCATTTGTGCTATTGTATATTATATCCTGAACTCCTTCGGCTGTGTATAGCCCCAAGTGTTTGCCCCCTTCATTTATGTGCCGAACTGTGGACACTTTCCCAGTTGCAATTCAAAATGTGCACATTGGACACTGCCACAGTTGTCCCTCATGTGTAATTTTTCCCCATTTCTCCAAGATTGGACACTATTGTACCTGTGCCCTGGAGTCCCCTTGTGTATCTTGTTGAGGCCCTGAGATGGACAAAAACGAACCTATGCCTAAGGGTCCCATCTATGATGTCATCGCCCTTTTTCCCCGTGTTTTCCACCAGCCCTGAGAATGGACACTAACAGACCTGTGCCTAAGGTGCTGGATTCTTCGCCCCTCTTCACCTCTTCCCTTTCTGTTGGTCTGGCCAACCAATAGACCGTTGCATTGTATATTGTATACATTATATATTGTACTGTTTTGTCTAACCCCTTTTTCTTTTAGGTTTTGTCTTGTCTTGTTCCTTCCCTAACAAGTGCCTTGTGGTTGCCGAGGGCGGTTAATGTTAAAATAGGGGGGAATTGCAGCATCCCAGAGTGCTCCTGCTTTAATTGTGTTTGTCTTTGTGCCTCTGGGTATGTTTGTACGTCCTGTCTATATGTTCTATGTTACATGTATTTGTTTGTAGCTCTCCCCTTTGTTATTTCCCTGTTAGTCTCCCAACTGTTTATCCCCCACACTTGGTACATCACTAGCCTATCAGAGGCCACAGGATGGGGTCTGAGGAGACTTTTCTCTACAGGGAAACTGTTGGAGCCTCAGAACAGAGAACAGAGTGCAGAGGAGACAGAGAAAGCCATCTCTGTGTTCTGGGGCCTAATGGTTTCCATCCAGCCCCAGTGGGAAGAAATTCAAGCCTAAGGCCCTTATAAAGACAGCCCTGAGACAGGGAATTCAGCTGTCTGATATTTGGACACTGTCAGGAGGAGAGAAGGAGTCTTATGCCAGGGGGTGTTATCTGGGACCTGCTTCTAATAGGTAACCAGACCCCTGCAAGGACTAACTAGGAGTACAGCCCCCAGTATCTTCTGCTGGAGGTCGCTGAGGTGTGGGCATAGACTTGTTGAAGTGGAGTATGGCACTAGAGCCTTATCATCACTGGGCACCCCTCAAGACCAAGGCAGGGAGAACTTAACAGTGGGAGACTACAACCCCCATTTGGAAGCTGCTTGTTTCATAGTTAATGGAGTAAACTTAAACCTATTTCAACTGTACTGCTGTTTCCTGAGTCGTTCCTGCATTAGCATCAGGGCCCTTCTGAACACCATCACACCAACTCAGGGTAGAGAAGTCCCCTCTTCAACTGAAAGCGCCCGGGAGAACTACTACCACCAACATCAGGTAGCACAGCAGGCCCCCTCCATCGGTGTCCGGTCTAGGAGCTGAGCTGGCACAGCATCCGCCACATATACTCCCATCCTCCGGTTCCCTCCATCTGGGCTGCGGCACATATGCTAAGAAAACTAGGAGGAGTAAATAGCAGACGCTTGCAGCCTGTAACCAGTACCTACTTCAGCCTAAGGAATTCCCCGATGACGCAGGTATGTCACGTCATAGAGGAGGCAGAGCTCCCTGTGTGGGTTTGCCCATTTAAAGCTGATGATGATGAGGGCTGGCACACTGTGACAAGCTGGACCCTCAGAATTTTAAGGTACTTCTGGGGCTTTCCTGGTCTATGTTTTTACTTGTGTAAATGTACTGAAGATAGTCTTTTTCCATGCTTGCAGATGTCCAGTGGTAAAAAGCTCTCTAAGAGGAAGCATTGAACTTGTATTGAGTGTCAGCAGTTGTTACCTGATGACTATGTTCTACACAACAAATTTTTATATAAAAATATACAATTTATTAAATACAAATTATACAAACAATAGAATAATCATAGGGGTAAAAAGACAATATATCCACTAAGATGTTATACATGTGGTAGGGGAGGTATAAATTAAATAATACAAATACATTGACAAAGCACTTTCAATCAATTCACATGCATAATACCCATCAGGTCACATATATCTCAAATGCAGTGAGGGCTAGAAAACCGAAAACTCTGCTACACTACAATAAATAGCCAAACATATTTTAGTAGAATAAGAATGCAAAAAAGAGGGGAAAAATTCCTCAATTGTAAAGCAAAAAATTACCCCAAGGTATTGAAGGTAAGCAGGGAAAAGGCAGACAGTCACCACAATAATGATTATCAAAAAGACCAAAATGACATCCTACAAAATAAAGAAAGAAAAACCTCACTGCATACCAAGAGAAAGACACGCTCCCCAACGTGCGTTTCGCCAAAAATGGCTTCGTCAGGGGGTAAGGCCAAGAAGAAATAACGTCCTTTATATAGAGAAACAGATTGCCGGCTGTATGTAATATTAGTAAATAGTAACACTACCTACCGAATAACGCTAACCGCTAATGGCTTCTATCAACGGGACTCACTTACTATTGTGCATGCGCGAGAACAAAAAAGACATCGCGAGACTAAAGTTATACAGATACAAGTATATAGAAAAGCACGCATGTGCAGAATGATGGAAGAATCTCGTAATAGCCGAGTAAGGAAACTAAAGATACGTATCAAACGAATGGATAACAGTATATATGATCCTCCTAAAGAATATATATATATACATATATATATAACTTTAGTTTCGCTGTAATGTCTCTGCCTGTTCGGGTCTCTGCGCCACCCTCCGCTCGCATGCTGCGGCGAAGGAGGCGTGTTCAGTTTGATTCCTTGCGTAGGTTTCTTGTTGCTCAGTCTGAACACTGTCCTAATACCTCCTGTCTGTAATTGAATTTCAGCCACACCCATCTCTTGCATCTTTGTTTCTCTCTGCTCCTCTAATAGTTAATTTCAGCCTTGCCTGTGTGATTGACAGCCTGTCTACCAATCCAGTCTGGGGCAGGTCCTGACTTTCTATAAACAGGTTGTCAGTCCTCACATGCTCGTTGGCTATTGATTCTGTCTTGTGACTTGTCCCTGCTAGTTCCTTTTCTGCTATTCCCTGTATTCCTATTTTTGACCTCTGGCTCTGTTTTTGACTATTCTCTTGGATTGTGATTTTGTACTGCATTGCTCAACTGTTACCGACCCCTTGGCTAGCCAACCTCCCTTTGTCGTGTTTGGCCTGTCTGCGTTCTGTGTTGTCACCTATACTAGGAAGGGACTGTCAACTGGTTGCTGGCTGTCGCCTAGGACAGATCGGGCAAGTTAGCCAGGGACAGTGGGGGGGGGGTTCTGCTTTAGGGCTCACTGTCTTGTTGTGCCCCTCCTCCCAGGGTTCTGAAGCAGCACTGGGGAATCGCTCCTCTAGCGATTCCCTTACATTCATGATGTCTTTTTTCTTCTGAATTTTTCTCAATTGTTTGATTATTCTAACTCTTCTGAGGGTGAGCTTTAGACATCAGAATAAGATTCAGACATGGCGATTTCTGAAGACAATAATTTGTTTAAAAAAGAAAATACTGATAATTTAATTAAAAATGTTAGCCCCTTAAGGACCCAGCCCAAAAGTGCTTTAAGGACCAGGCCTCGTTTTTCAAAACTGACATGTCATTTTATATGGAAAGAACTTTGACATGCTTTAACTTACACAAGTGATTCTGAGATTGTTTTTTTTTTTTTTTTTTTGTGGCACATTGTACTTCATGTTAGTGGTAAACACTAATCAATATTTTTTATTTATTTATAAAAAAAAATAGGAAATTTGATGGAAATTTGGAAAAAAAATCACAATTTTCAAAATGTGAAATGCTCTGCTTTTCAGACAGATAGTCAAACCACCCAAATACATTAATACATATTATCTACCATATCTCTGCAATATATTGGCATAATCTTTTAATTGTCATTTAATTTATTTTGGACATTAGAAGGCTTACAGGTGTAACAGCGATTTTCCAGATTTACAAGAAAATTTCCCAAACTAACTTTTAGGGACCATTTCAGTTCTGAAGGGGATTATAAAGGCCTATATATTAGAAACCCCCATAAATCACCTCATTTTCAAAACTGCACCCTCATATAATTCAAAACAGTATGTGGGGAGTTTATTAACCGTTTAAGCATTTCACAAGAATTAAAACAATATGGAGGTGAAATTTAGACATTTTTCACTAATACATTAATTTAGCCCTAAAATTAACACATTCACAAAGGGAGAAATTGTTATGCAATTTCTCCAGAGCACAGAAATACCCCACATGTGGATGTAAGTTGATGTTTGGGCACATGGCAGTGCACAGAAGGGAAGGAGCAACACTGGACGTTTGAAAAGCAGATTGTGCTGGAGTAGTTTTCGGGTGCCATATCTCATTCGCAGAGCCCCTAGAGTATCAAAACAATGGAAACCCCCTAAAAGTGACCCCATTTTGGAAACTACACCCCTCATAGAATTTATCTATGGGTATGGTGACCATTTTGACCTCACAGCTGTTTCACAGATTTTATTAACATTGGGATGTAAAAATTAAAAATTACTTTTTTCCAATAAACCGTCCATTTAGCGCCATATTTTTAATTTTTGCAAGTGGTTAAAGAAGAAAAAATACCCCACAGTTTGTTACACAATTTCTTCTGAACACAGAAATGCCCCATATGTGGTTGCAATCTGCTGTATGGATACATGGTGGGGCTCAGAATGGAAAGAGCGCTATTTGGCTTTTGGAGGGCATATGTGGCTGGAATAGTTTTCAGGTGCCATGTCGCATTTGCAGAGCCCCTAAAGTACCAATACAATGGAAACCCCACCAAAAGTGACCCCATTTTAGAAACTACACCCCTCAAGGAATGTATCAAGGGATATTATCATTTTGAGCCTAAAAATGCTATCGAAAAATTTATGTACATGCAAAAAAATTATATATGTGTGGGTAAACTGCTGCTTTGGCACACAGCAGGGCACTGCGCTCGTTTAGCTTTTGGAGTATAGATTTAGAGGGACTTTCTGGATGCCATGTTGTTTTTGCAGAGCACTGGAGGTACCAATAAACTGGAATTCCCCAAGAAGTGACCCCATTTTGTAGCGGCAATTTTATGGTCTCTGCAAATGTGACATGGTGTCCAAAAACCAACCAATCTAAATATGTGCTCCAAAAGCACATAGCGCTCCTTCACATCTGCGCCCTGCTGTGTGCCCAAATGGCAGTTTATGCCCACATGTATGTACCTTGTTGTACCCAGGATAACGTACTTATTAATGTCATATGTGGGTATAAACTGCTGTTTGGGCACAGCCGGGCACAAAAGGGAAGGAGCACTATTTTGGATTTTAGAGCACGGTTTGGTTTTTGGACACCATGTCACTTTTGCAGAGCCCCTGAATTGCCAGTAAAGTGGAATCCGCAGACATGTCACCCCATTTTGGAAACTACACCACTGAAGGGATTTATCAAGTGGCATAGCGAGCATTTTTAATCCTTGAGTGTTACATTCATTTAATTTCCAGAAATGAATGCGCAGCTGATAATGAAAAGTTAAAAATTAAATTTTTCCATAGATACGCCATTTCAGTGCCCAATATGTTGTGCCCAGCTTGTGTCAGCAGAGACACACACTCCAAAAACTGTTAAGCGGGTATCCCGGGCACAACAGCTTTTGGAGCATTCATTTCTGATACAAGCCGGGGACAACATATTACGCACTGAAATTACATATTCCTGGAAAAATTTCATTTTCACCTTTCACAATCAGCTGCATATTCATTTATGGATAATAAATTATAGCAACACTTGGGGATTAAAAATGCTCACTGTACCCCTGGATAAATTCCTTTAGGGATGTAATTTCCAAAATGGGGTCACATGTCAGGGAATTCCAGTTTACTGGCGTTTCAGCTCTGCAAAAGTGTAATGGTGTCCAAAAACCAAATAGCGCTCCTTCCCTTCTGAGCGCAGTTTATACCCATATATGACATTAAGTACATTATCCTGGGTACACCAGTGTCATACATGTGGGCATAAACTGCAGTTTGGGCACACAGCAGGTCACAGAAGGGAAGGAGCGCTATTTGGCTTTTGGAGTACAGATTTAGATGTTTGGTATCTGGATGCCATGTCATGTTTGCAGAGCCTCTAAGGTACCAGAAAAGTGGATTCCCTCAAAGAATTTATAAGGGGGTGTAGTGAGCATTAGTATCCCAGACATGAATGCACAGTGGATGGTGAAGAGTGAATAGGTAATCTGTGTGGAGTGTATTGGGAACATCAAATTCCCTGCTATATCCCCGGGGGGGGGGTCACTTCTGGTTTATTTTTATTGGTACTATTTTGGGGTACATATGACTTTTTGATCACTTTTTATAGCATATCGTGTAAGGTGAGATGATGAAAAATCATTACTTCCGGCGTTTTGTTTCCGTTTATTTTTCCGACATTTCCCGTGTACGTTAAATATTGTTTCAGTTTATTGTAAAGGTTGTTACGACAGGATGATACCCAATATGTATTTTTTAAATTAATTTTTAGAATTTTTTTATATAATTCATTTTATATTGGAAAAGGGAATTTTTGTTACTTTATTCATTTATACATTTTATCACACACTTTTTTTTTATTTTTTTCACTTTTTTTTACTTCATTTTTCATACACTGATCGCTGGTTCAGTACTATAGATTGCAATACACGAGCATACACGTGTATTGCAGTCTATAGGAGGAAGTCAGCCGATGTAGACACAAAAATAGAAAATGGCACCCCTAATCTCGCCGCGAGGGGTGTCGGGGGGGGGTCGGCAACATGGCGGAACCCCTTGGATGCTGCGGTCACATTTGACCACAGCTTCCAAGAGGTTAAAACCCCTGATTGGAGCTCAGCTATGACATGGGGTTATGGAACAGGGTGTTAGCTGTCAGTTACTCACTATCTGAGCGGGCGGCCGGCCTTGGGCGTACTATTACGCCCATATGCGTGAACTACTGTATTGCCAAATGAAAACAGATTCTTTTGGATTCCGTGTAATAGAATAAAATTATAGAGTAAAAACACTAGACTATCCCCAAATAGCTTAACATTTTATTAAGAAGAGTATAAGAAGATAGAAAAAAAGGTCTTACAACAAGGAAAAGTATAACAGATATTAGAAATATATATATATATATATATATATATATATAATAAAATCAACATTGGCAATAAAGCAAGATATAATCAAATCTCAAAGTCAATCAAACTATGATATATCCAACACTTACTATACAACAGGTATAGTAAGGTAATCAAACTTAGTCAAACTGTGACTTAATCAAAACTTGTACTAATGCAAGGTATAATCAAATACCAAAGTCAATCAAACTATGATATATATATTCAACACTTACAATACAGCAGGTATAATACGGTAATCAAATCAAATACTTACAACACTGCCAAGCTTCATAAATAAGGGTATCTGTAGGAAGCATCACTCAGCCATGTGGCATCATGCAGCATCAACAGGCGTCCCCAATGATCTGCCCTCAAGAAAATGCAACATAATGCTGAGGGATGTCTTCCATTCTTATACCCTTTGTGTGTGTCATAAAGTGGGCGTCTACAGAAGTGATACACCTCTGTAAGGCCTCACTTATCTCCAAGATCATATTCATGTAGAAGGGGCCAGTTTTCCACTTGAATATGTCTCGTGACATATATGCTTCAAACAGAGTGGCTCTTTTGATCTAATCTGTATAGACATATAGATATCACCTTAAATAGAGTCTATTGATCTAATCTGTATAGGTATGTAAATATCACTTCAAACAGTGTCTTTTGATCTGTATAGACATATAGATATCACCTTAGACAGCGTTGATCTAATCTGTATAGGTATGTAAATATCACTTCAAACAGCGTCGTTGATCTAATCTGTATAGGTATGTAAATATCACTTCAGACAGAGTCGTTGATCTAATCAGTATGGATATGTAAATCTCAGTACAGGTACTGGGTTCAAATTAAGGTTACTTATGGCCTGGCTATCATAACATTTTGTCATAAGCAGCCATAGTCAAGGGCTGCTATTTTGCAATACATTCCACCCTAGACAGGTCAAGTAACCTTATATGCCCCATAAGCTACCTTTATTGTTTGGTACCTAGTGGGTTTTAACATAGTGTATAAGGATGGAATACATTGCAGACAGCAACAGCTCATAATTAAAAGAGTTATTATACAAAGGATGACTCCGACAATTTGTCGAAGATATCCGAAATCGGGTAGGAAGGCTAATAGCCAATCCCACCACCCTTGATCTACATCTTGTTTAATGTGAGTAATCATTTCCTGCAGTTGCTGCAACCTGTCATAAACATCTTCTGAATGATCAAATTGAAGCAACACATTCCTGCAAAACTGTTACATCCATAACCATGTTTAAGTAATAAGTAATCTATAGCAGCTCTATTCTGTAATATTGCTTTCTTATATAATTGTAAATCTAACAAAACATCTTTTATAATGGCCCTAGTAATATTTATATCATTACAACCAGGAATATAAGTTTTATCACATGTAAATTCAAAGCATAATTCTGCTTCTGTTACTGCTCCAGTTGATATTTTGATCATATTTTCCTCTAGATCTGTATAAGTAGGGCAGTTCAGACAAGCATAATAAGGACTTATCCAATCCACATGAAAATGTAGACCGGCTTCCTGTAAGTCAGTATCATTTAACTGAATTTGTAACAATTTAGTCCATACTGCAACAGAAATTGGTACAGCGACCAAACAAGTTTCCAGAACATTGCTGGAATATGCATTTTTCAGGCAAAATTCTGTCATATTCAGTACTCGAGCTAGGTACAGCCACATATTCTATTTTGTTCTCCTCACTCCCGATTTGGATTGTCCTCTGACCCGCGGTGGTCTTGATAATGCTCGTGCCAGATCCATAAGAACACTACCAGAAGGCATCCACTGAGGGCTAACAAAATCCAAACCTGAGGGGAACACAAATTACTCACGTAAATACACATTATTGGCTGGAGTGTACTGATATCAAGTTGTACCAGGAGTCATAGTAACTAGCACATTGTCAGTACCCTTTGCAATCACTTCAGCTGGTGTGGGAGGACCTTGTGGCGGTTTCACCCACACCTTGGCTCCATCTGAGTATCCAAAAACCACCAGCGCCTTGTACAGTCAGCTGGGTAGGAGCCTCTCCTTTAGCTAATGTGATTAGTAAATATAACAAGACTAACAATTGTGCTAGTTTTTCTCCCTCCTGTATTCCCAATGCTTCTGCTCTAGCATTGTGTAAAATCACTTTAATTTCACCTTGGTAATCAGGATTAATGACCTCATCAGTTAGCTATTGCAACTGTTGTTTAAACATCCCATTCATCCGCTCAATTAAGCCTGCAGTCCGGGGGCAATAGTGGACATGAAAGATCCACTCCACATTGTGCTCCTGGGCAAATTGCTATACTCTATTGTTTTTAAAATGGCTACCATTATCTGATTGCATTTGCAAAGGTATGCCATAATACAGCACTATATTTTCTAGCAGGCGGATGGTGGAATTAGCATTGGCAAACTTACAGGGGTGTACCATCAGTACACCTGAGTATGTATCCACTGCTGTACAGGCAGATTTACATCCTTTGGACTCAGTTAATGATCCAATGAAGTCTATCTGCCAAATCTGGCCAGGCAATGTGCCTAGCAAGATATATCTCTTTACCACCCTGGGGCACTACCCTGTGTGTGAATGTTGACACACAGGACACTGTTATATTATTGTTTTTATAACCTCTAACCTGAGGGGAACACCTCTGGTCTGTCCCCACTGGAAGCTGGCTTTTTGGCAATCTTTGATTGTTCATCGGCTATGCTGTTGTAAAGTCTGTCAAGAGAATTGATATTAGTATGAGCATCCACATGAAAAAAAACAGTTACATTCATTTTATGACATATTCCCTATATTTCTTTGGTCCCTATTTTCCAATCATGAGAATGCCAGGTGGGCATCCAGTTTACCAACCCATTTGCCACAGACTATGAATCAGTGTTTTTGTGGCTCTGGGAATCTTAACAGGTTTCATTTTCAATTTCCCTATCAAAACAGGATTAATTTGAACAGATTTTACTCCAAAAGAATACTTACCATCAGGCAAATGTAACTGCATTCCTTTCAAAATGTCTTCAGGCAATGTCGCCACTGGATTCCCTATCCGTGATAGAGAGCAAAAGCTTCTGGTTTTCGCATTGTGCCACGATGCCATTGCATCTAACTGTGGGTGCCCCATCTTTTGGACAATCTCCTGGAAGACCTCTGGATTTAGGCTCCATTCTCTGGGGTGCAAGGCTTACCTGCTTAGTCAATCCGCCTTCTGGTTGTGATCTCCCCGGATATGTACCGCTGCAATCTCTTGCACAATGAGTTCTGACCATTGCTTTATTCTCCTGCATTCTCATGATAGGGGTTGACTCTTGGCCCCCCCTTATTTGTTTATATAGTAAACTGAGACCAGGTTGTCCGTCTGCACCAAGACTCTGTGGTTTTTCAATAGTGGCTGAAAATGATGGAGCACTCAATTTATCGCTCTTAACTCCTTCATGTTGGATGAAAGATGCTTCTCCTTGACTGACCAAGGGTGCTGAACCCATCTGTTCAGTACATGGGCACCCCAGCCCCAACAGGAAGCATCCGTAGTGAGAGTCATCTGAGGATTCAGAAGTATCCTCCCTCCCACTGCAAGCTTGCCTGGCTTCAGCCACCAACCTACAGTCATGGCCAAAAGTTTTGAGAATGATACAAATATTAATTTTTACAAAGTCTACTGCTTCAGTTTTTCTAATGGCACTTTGCATATACTCCAGAATGTTATAAAGAGTGATCAGCTTAACAGCAATTACTTGCAAAGTCAATATTTGCCTAGAAAATGAACTTTATCCCCCAAAACACATTTCAACATCATTGCAGCTCTGCCTTAAAAGGACCACCTAACATCGTTTCAGTGATTGCTCCATTAACACAGGTGTGGGTGTTGATGAGGACAGGGCTGGAGATCAATCTGTCATGATTAAGTAAGAATGACACCACTGGACACTTTAAAAGAAGGCTGGTGCTTGCCATCATTGTTTTTCTGTTAACCATGGTTATCTCTAAAGAAACACGTGCAGTCATCATTGCACTGCACAAAAATGGCCTAACTGGGAAGAGTATTGCAGCTAGAAAGATTGCACCTCAGTCAACAATCTATCGCATCATCAAGAACTTCAAGGAGAGAGGTTCCATTGGTGCTAAAAAGGCTCCAGGGCGCCCAAGAAAGACCAGCAAGCGGCAGGAACGTCTCTTAAAAGTGTTTCAGCTGCGGGATCGGGCTACCAGCAGTGCAGAGCTTGCTGAGGAATGGCAGCAGGCAGGTATGAGTGCATCTGCACGCACTGTGAGGCGGAGACTCTTGGAGCAAGGCCTGGCAGCAAAGAAGCCACTTCTCTCCAGAAAAAACATCAGGGACAGACTGATATTCTGCAAAAGGTACAGGGAGTGGACTGCTGAGGACTGGGGTAAAGTCATTTTCTCTGATGAATCCCCTTTTCGATTGTTTGGAACATCTGGAAAACAGCTTATTCGGAGAAGAAGAGGTGAGCGCTACCACCAGTCTTGTCTCATGCCAACTGTAAAGCATACTGAAACCATTCATGTGTGGGGTTGCTTCTCAGCCAAGGGAATTGGCTCTCTCACAGGCTTGCCTAAAAACACAGCCATGAATAAAGAATGGTACCAGAATGTCCTCCAAGAGCAACTTCTCCCAACCGTCCAAGAGCAGTTTGGCGCTCAACAATGCCTTTTCCAGCATGATGGAGCACCTTGCCATAAAGCAAAGGTGATAACTAAATGGCTCAGGGAACAAAACATAGAGATTTTGGGTCCATGGCCTGGAAACTCCCCAGATCTTAATCCCATTGAGAACTTGTGGTCAATCATCAAGAGACGGGTGGACAAACAAAAACCAACAAATTCAGACAAAATTAAAGCATTGATTCTGCAAGAATGGACTGCTATCAGTCAGGATTTGGTCCAGAAGTTGATTGAGAGCATGCCAGGGAGAATTGCAGAGGTCCTGAAGAAGAAGGGTCAACACTGCAAATATTGACTTGCTGCATTAACTCATACTGTCAATATAAGCTTCTGTTACTCATAATATGAATGCAATTATATTTCTGTATGTGATAAAAACATCTGACAAACACACATAAAAACCAGAGGGCAGCAGATCATGTGAAAATATAATATTTGTGTCATTCTCAAAACTTTTGGCCATGACTGTAGATCTATTTTGCATAAAGGATGTACAGTGGGGAAAAAAAGTATTTAGTCAGCCACCATTTGTGTAAGTTCTCCCACTTAAAAAGATGAGGCCGGCCTGTAATGACCTCTGTCATTGCCAACAAAGGATATATAACAAAGTATTGAGATGAACTTTTGTTATTGACCAAATACTTATTTTCCACCATAATTTGCAAATAAATTCTTAAAAAATCAGACAATGTGATTTTCTAGATATGTTTTCTCATTTTGTCTCTCATAGTTGAGGTCTACCTATGATGTCAATTACAGGCCTCTCTCATCTTTTTAAGCGGGAGAACTTGCACAATTGGTGGCTGACTAAATACTTTTTTTTCCCCACTGTAGCAAGAACTCTTTGTTCAAGCAGGTTGGACCTCTGTTCCACGCTCAGAGAATATTTTATTGTAGGCTTCTTATATGTGCCCTTGCCCTGGGAACTGCCTCTATTGATGAGGTTAAGAGACCCAGCACTCTCATGGCCGCTCTGATAGAGACTTTGTGAGCCTTGATCAGGCGTGATATTTATTGAACGATTTTCTGACACCTTTCTGGAGCTAATTTTATCAACATTGACTGAGAGTTGATCAGGAACCCCAGGAACCTTATTTCCTGTACTGGACATAGCTGTGATTTCTTGGTATTCACCAGGAATCCATGCTCTTTCAAGATCTGCAGTATCATCTGAAGATGGACCATACACATCTCTCTTGTGGGGGCTATCAGTAACCAATCGTCCAAATATGGTATCACTGTGACTCCTTGAAGACGCAGAGCCGCTGTTAGGACTATAATGATTTTTGTACAAACCCGAGGGGCTGAGGTAATCCCAAAAGAGATACATCTGAATTGGTAATGGAGTACTCCTGCCCTTGTCTGAAGGACTATCCTCAGATACCTTGATGGGCTTGGAGAATGGGCACATGTAGATATGCATCTGAGAGATCTATTTAAGCCATGAAACTCTCTTTTTGAATGACCGTTACCACTGAATGGATATTCTCCATTCTGAACTTTTTCTTTACCAGAAATTTGTTGAGATATGTCAGATCTATGGCAAGATGCCATTTTTTTGAATGGTTTTGGGACCAGGAAAACCTTGGAATAAACTCCTTTCCCTTGTTGGCTGGGCGGAACTGCTTCCAATGCCGATTTCTCTATAAATTTGTTACTAATTACAATCAGTCCAATCTGATTCTGATGCAAACATATCTGTCCTTTGGAAAGCAGCTGAATTCCAGAGAGTAACCCCGGATTATTACAGAGCATACCCATGTGTCTGAGAAAGTCTGTGACCATGCTGACAAAAAAAAAAGACTCAGTCTTCTTCCTATTGGTGGAGATGGAGGCTGTTTGTCATAAGTCATTCTTTGAGGCATAGGGCTTCTGCTTGAAGCTAACGAGGAACCCCTGACAAAGTCTGTAATTCTCCCGTTTAGTTTGATATCTGACATTCCTTTTGAACCTAGGAGGTTTCTTTTGGGAGCGAAAAAAACCTATTAAAGGGTATTAAATCCCCTCATCTGTGGTAAAGAATGACCTCTTCCCTCTGAAAGAAGTTTCAATATCTCCATAAACTGGGGACCAAACAAACTATCTAACTGGAATGGTAGATTACAAAAATTTGTTTTAGACGCTACGTCTCCACCCCATAATTTTATCCATAACGCCCTTCTGGCTGAATTAGATGCCGCCATTGCTTTGGATGAATTCTTAATTACATCTATTGGAGCATCACACAAACATTCTGCTGCATTTTTCATCAATGGGAGAGAATTCAAAATTTATTCCCTAGAAGGCCATTTTTTAAATCATGGGATAGCTGACTTAACCAAATACGGAGGGCCCTAGTGATCTGGGAACTGAGTGATCTGGGAAGCCTTTGCACTTGGTAATAGGGAAATAAAACAATTGATCCCTTTTAGGCTTATCCTTAGGATCTCTTTCTGACTAAATTGTCGGCTTTACTGTCTTCAGTAGGCGAGACATACTTTCTTTTTTTAATAAAAAAAAGGTCTTACGGTTCCTCTGACTCCTCCTCCATTGGCACCCATTCTCCCTCAGATAATGAGGGCTCATTGCCACTGGAAGTTGAAGAAGAGGAGGACAGTTTATTATATGCAATAACCTTCTGCTTTTTATGAGAGGCTTTAATTTCATCAAATTCTGAGGAAAATTGTTCTTTAAACCATGATATAAATGTACAAGCTTCCACTCTCTGCGACTCCTCCTCCTCCGGCTCCTGACATATAGAACACAAGCTATACAGTGTATCGTCAGGCAACAGTTGTTCACAACTTTCACACATCCTGTGTTACGATTTTCTCTTCCTTTTACCACTTTCTTGACAGGCTGAGGACATCTAGTAGTGAAGAGAAGAACAAATCCCATCACGATTCATACTTGAGAAGCACATTATAACATTAGCGTTTTTATAATCTAATATCCTACAGATTATCAGTCATGGCATTTGAGGGTACTGTGCCTTTTAAATCCTGCATAAAATGCATACATTTGCTCCTCTGCTTTTAGTTTGCTTTATGCAGGGCCAAACACACAATAATGAGCGCACATACATAAGAGGTACGCCCCTTCTGCCAACATCATATAAAAACAGCAGTTATTTCCCCTCTTATCAGGCAAAAGCCTGATTTTACTGACTGTGCTTCTGAAGAACCAGCTTGACTCAGCAGGTGATGTGCACACCATGCTAGACGCTGGGAACATTTAAAGAGGATCGAGATCTCGCGAGAACTTGATGATCTCGCACATGCTCAGTAGGAGATTTCGACTTCCTACCTTAACCAAGATGGCACCGTCTCATGCATCTATGTGCTGAATTGCCCACACTTTACATGCGATCCTCCTGCCTCCCAGAAGCGACTGTACTCCAGGCTTACTGGGGGCTGTGCCAGCTTGCTCTTTAACAGATAACAGAGCCCTCCTGAGGCAATATTGGAGACTTTTATTTAGTCATAGCCCAGAAGCTTCCTGGGAAAACTATACATCCTGCTCCAGGACATATAGGAATCAGTATAGTTTTTAGCTGGACTTCTTTTTCTATCAGAAAATAAAGCCTGGACCTTTATCCACCTATGCTCTTCTCAGGGTCTTGAGCGAAGTGAAAAATACGGCGTCTTAGAGGGATGGAAGGGCTCTTATAGGAGTAGCCTGGTGACTAATTGATGGTTAATTGATGATCACTGCTTGTTAACCTGTCTCTTCTAATTGTATCTAGGGGAAATATCCCATTTGAGTACTTCAGACGGACGAACAGGAAATAGGGTTAGCTACATGAGTAATTAATATAATAATAATAATAATAATAGTCCTTTAATAGTCCCACAGTGGGGAAATTCAGTGTGTTACAGCAGCAAAGATAAGATAAGATAAGCAAATACAAATACAACATGTACAGGAATGTTCCAAGGTGAGAGGCATTACATTAATAGCAGACAGACAGATAGGACGTAGCAGAGGAGGGAGGGGGGATATAACAGGCAGAGAGATATTTCAGTTCTCTGTATGTAATGATCTCCGCTTAGGTCGGTGTTGGTTGTACAGCCTAACCGCGGTGGGGAGGAAAGACTTCCGATAGCGCTCCTTCTCACACCTAGGGTGGAGCAGTCGGTCACTGACAGTACTGCCCAGCGCGATCACAGTCTCATGCATGGGATGGGACTTCTTCTTCTGCATGGAGCTCACCACGGACAGTATCCTTCTGTCACCCACCACCTGCACTGGGTCCAGTGGGCTCCCCAGGACAGAGCTGGCCCTTCTAATCAGCTTGTCAAGTTTATTTCTGTCCCTGGTTGATATACTGCTCCCCCAGCAGGCCACTCCAAAGAAGATGGCTGATGCCACTACCGAGTTGAAGAAAGTCCTAAGAAGTGCCCCCCGGATTCCAAAGGCTCTCAGCTTCCTAAGCAGGTAGAGCCTGCTGTGGCCCTTCCTGTACAGGGCCTCCATATGATTTGCCCAGTCCAGCTTATTATTAAGGAGCAGACCCAGGTACTTATAGGTGTTCACAATCTCGATGCCCGTCCCCAGGATGTCCACTGGTTTTGGAGGGCATCTGCCTTTACGGAAGTCCACCACCATCTCCTTGGTCTTCCCCGCGTTAATCTTCAGGTGGTTCCTGTGGCACCAGTCCACAAAAAACCGGTTCAGTTCTCTGTACTCCTTGTCATCATCGTCTGTGATGAGGCCTACTATTGCAGAGTCGTCAGAATACTTCTGTAGGTAGCAGCTGGATGAGTTGCACCTAAAATCAGCAGTGTACAGTGTGAAGAGGAAAGGGGCGAGAACCGTACCCTGAGGTGCCCCCGTATTACAGATCACGGTACCTGACACACAGTCTTGGGCTCTCACGTATTGAGGTCGATTTGTGAGGTAGTCTAGGATCCAGTTGGAGAGGTGGTGGTCCACTCCAGCAAGGCCCAGCTTGTCTCTCAGTAACCTGGGCTGTATGGTGTTAAAAGCACTGGAGAAATCAAAGAACATTATTCTCACTGTGTTCCCTGGTTTCTCCAGGTGAGACAGAGCCCTGTGCAGAAGGTGGATGATGGCATCATCTACCCCAATGCCCGGCCGATAAGCAAACTGGAGGGGGTCCATAGCGGGGCTCACTAGAGGGCGAAGATGTGTGAGAACCAATCTCTCTAAGATCTTCATCAAGTGGGATGTCAGTGCTACAGGTCTGTAGTCGTTGAGGTCCATAGGGTGAGGTTTCTTTGGAACTGGTACCACACAAGAAGATTTCCATAATTCAGGGACTATTTCCTGCCTCAGGCTCATATTATACATATATGTAATTATACCACACAGCTGGTCCCCACAAGTCTTAATTAGCCTTGCACTGATGTCATCTGGCCCTGCGGCTTTCCTCGCCTTGATCTTTTTCATCTCCTTCCTCACCTGGGCCCGTGTGAAGGTCAGACTGTGGTCAGATAAAGACAGATTTCTGGATTATAGAACATATCACTTGTGTTCGTACATTATGTCACTCATATATTCTGCAGGTGATATCTGCTATAGCTTCTTATCTCCACTTTCAGGTGATATTTACTGTGATCCATCTTATTTTTCTCTGGTATTGGATATTATAGAACATATAACCTATGGGATCATGTATTGTGTCATATACACCGCTGATAATATTGGCGGTGCTCTGATCTCACATGTAGTGGACATATAAAAATGTCTGTCTTTACTCCTAGATGTCATCTCTAGCAGGGCTGTGGAGTCGGTACGCCAAAGCCCCGACTCCGACTCCTCAATTTCCCCTGACTCCGACTCTGACTCCGACATACATGGCGCATGTTTAAGAGATATCTTAATTTAAGCTTTTTATCATCCTTATGATACAATAATCAAGCTATTTAGGTAGAACATAAAATATATTTATTGGATACAACTTTAGAACACAAAAAACTTTAATAAATTGCAAATATGCAAAACGCTGCAGTAAGTGGTAAAAAAACAGTTTTCAACAAAAATAGTTTTCTCAGTCTCAGCACAATGATTCACTTGCTGACAAGCAGTCACTCTGTGTCCTCGGGCTGTGGGTGGGTCTCCAGCACAATTACAGATAAAGTCAAGCTTTTCAGTCCTCACAATCACAACACTTGTATCTTTTGCTTACTCCAGATAATGGTGCTAAACCTTATAGGTTCACTCAGAACTCAGTCCCATCATTATATGAGGAATAGAACAGACCTTTACAGGACATTTCATCATTTTCAACGTTTCATCATTTTCCCAAATTCTTATGAAAATATATTCAGCACATACTGCATTGTACTACTAACTGTACCAATTTATTATATATTTTGGGAGTCGGAGTCGGTCCATTTTATACTGACTCCGACTCCACCAAAATAGGCACCGACTCCAACTCCACGACTCCGACTCCACAGCCCTGATCTCTAGATAGGATTATAGAGGAAGAAAGTGAAGCCCAGTCTGTGAATCTGCCTATTATCCACCTCTGTCTTGTAATATTTGCTCATGGTTTCTGCCCCTGCAGATTGATGATTGATCCCCATTAGTGTGCAGAAAACAGATCTTTTTTTACCTTGTATCTTTTCTGGTTTACAGATCAGCTTTCAGCCACTTTTCAAGGTAAATGTGTTAGAGGAAGAATCAGATGACGGTGACATCTGTATGTGACAGAGGTTAACCTAATTTTATTGTTATAGAACTCATAACAAGAGTTTTCCAGGTCACCCCTATTTACTGAATGTCTATAACAGGTTTGGCAGAAATGGGCCTTAAAAAGATCTTCTGCAGCAGCAACCTGTAAGATTAACATTTACTTCTTCTTCTGCAGATCTCTGAGTATATGGCTCTGCCAACTACCACAAGGTTTGCAAGATTGCGCCTCCAGAGTGGAGATTCTAGGGCCGTGATGGCGAACTTATAGCACGCGTGCCAGAGAGGGCACACAGAGCCCTCTCAGTTGGCATGCGCGCCTTCGCCATGAACGCTCACTAATGGGGAATCCGGTACAGGATTCCTCGTTAGTGAGTGATCTCTTCTTTCAGCTGTATGCAGGGCCGCTCCGGAAGCAGATGAGTTACATACAGTGATGAAGCAGGAGCCGTCCGCGGACAACCTTGCTTCACCATTGTGTAAAGCACATCCTTGTGTGCTCCGGTCCCTGGAGCTGCGGGCGCAATGTGATGACGTCACTCACATCGCGCTTGCAGCTCCCTGAACAGTCTGGAAGAAGAGACCTCACAGAGCAGCAGGGGAGCGAGGAGGGGTGAGTATCAGTGTTTTATTATGTTAAACTGGTGGCCGATGAAGGGGGGGACATCAACCTGGTGGCAGATGAAGGGGGCACATTAAACTGGGGGTAACGGAAGGGGGACATTAAACTGGGGGGAGCTGAAGGGGGACATTA
The DNA here is from genome assembly GCA_947044405.1 of Leptodactylus fallax. NCBI lineage: Eukaryota > Metazoa > Chordata > Amphibia > Anura > Leptodactylidae > Leptodactylus > Leptodactylus fallax. The sequence continues at coordinate 163,492 of CAMRHE010001025.1, forward strand.
AACTGGGGGAGATGAAGGGGGGCATCAAACTGGGTGCAGATGGAGAGGGGCATTAAACTGGGGGCAAGTTGTAAGGGGGCATTAAACTGGGGGCAATTGGAAGAGGACATTAAACCATGGGGGTAGCTGGAGGGGGACATGTCTGCTTCTAGTTGCCCCCAGTTTAATGTCCCATTCCAAGTAACCCCACGGTTTAATGTCCCCCTCCAGCTGCCCCAGTTTAATGTCCCTCTCTAGTTGCTCCCAGTTTAAACTGGGGCACCAGGAGAGGAGACTTCATACTGTGGGGCAATTGGAGGGGAACATTATAAAATGGATGACAATGAGTGGAGTCAATGTAGAATTGGGTGGAGCTAAATTTGCTGCGGCGCGCATAGCCTAATCACAGGGGTATTTTATGTAATATCCCTCTGAACATAACATAACCAGGAAGTTATTGGCACTGTGATCCAGACGTTTACCATTGTCCAGGTCGCAGCACCAAAAGAGTTTCACCAAACACTTACACAACACATAGTCATCAATAAAGTTTACATTTGACCCTGTCCCTGTCCTGTCCATACCTTTATAGAGTAAAATCCTCCAACTGCCTCTCTAGCGATATCCGTTACATGCTAAAATAATAACGATTATTACTAGGGATGAACGTATAAAACATTTCTGACAGGTGGAAAAGTTCCATCAGTCACATAACACATTGTCACCCATTGAATGTCACCATATAAAATCCCAGTTTTTGGCAGCTTTCAGATAGGTATAATAGCAGATAGTGATGGGGGGGGGGGACTTATGAAACCTCTGCACTGGGCCCACCAATGTGTTAAAACGGCTCTGGTTATATGTGCAAATGCGTACCGTGGCTTACACTGCAGAGTGTAACCTCTGCCCCAACGCAAGTCATCAGTGCCTGTGATCAGAAGAAGAAGGAAGATGCTCTTCATGGGACTGCAGCCATACTGGATAAGTAGCATAAACTACTGTGTGGGAGCCCACTCTGGCGCATATAATACTGTGGGGGGGGGGAGCAAAGTGGAGCATATAATACTTTGGGACCTACTGTAGAGCATATACTACTGTGTGGGGGCCCACTATGGAGCATATAATACTGTGTGGGGGCCCACTGTGAAGCGTATAATACTGTGCAGGGGCCACTGTGGAGTGTATAATACTGTGCAGGATGCAGGAGCCACTGTGGAGCGTATAATACTGTGCAGGAGCCACTGTAGGCATATAATACTGTATGGGGGACACTCTGGAGCATCTAATACTGTCTGTGGAGTGCATACTGTGTGGGGGCCCTTCACTATTTATATCACACAGTATCTTTTATAGCAGACATGTGATATTATTACAGGCTGAAATAACATTGCACGGTCACTATAAAACAGATCCTGGTTAATTTAAGGTTAAATTGCAGTGTTGGCACTTTGCGATAATTTTTTGGGTTGCAGTTTGGGCACTCGGTCTCTAAATGGTTTGCCATCACTGTTCTAGGGTCTCTACCATTCATGAATTACAGGGCTGAATACTGTATGATAGTTTCTTAGATGTAATTAAGGTTTTAGGGCAGCTTTTACTGTAGTAAGCAGGGCTGTGGAGTCGGAGTCGGTGCCTATTTTGGTGGAGTCGGAGTCGGTATAAAATGGACCGACTCCGACTCCCAAAATATATAATAAATTGGTACAGTTGGTAGTACAATGCAGTATGTGCTGAATATATTTTCATAAGAATTTGGGAAAATGATGAAATGTTGAAAATGATGAAATGTCCTGTAAAGGTCTGTTCTATTCCTCATATAATGATGGGACTGAGTTCTGAGTGAACCTATAAGGTTTAGCACCATTATCTGGAGTAAGCAAAAGATACAAGTGTTGTGATTGTGAGGACTGAAAAGCTTGACTTTATCTGTAATTGTGCTGGAGACCCACCCACAGCCCGAGGACACAGAGTGACTGCTTGTCAGCAAGTGAATCATTGTGCTGAGACTGAGAACTCCTTTAAGGCAAGTACTTCTTCTTAGTATATCTAAACTTTCAATAAACTGCATAAATCAATTGTCCAGTGTATGTTCTCTCTGTATGCTTTGTGTTAGTTTGCTTTTCCTCTGAGCTCATGTTTGGAGAGGTTAGCTGCTCTGCTCAGATGGCTTATATATGCTATACATAGAATATAAGGGGGGAAACTGCTTTCTAACATCTCAAACTTAGAAATACAGAAACACACATGTGAGAAAGTACTATAGGTGTAGAAGCTGTTGCCACTTGCCAAGGCTTTGTTATCTAGCACTGCTAGTAGTTTCACTTTGTAGATTGTGAAGCAGTATGATGTAAAACACCCAGGGCCTGATGTATGAAACTGTCTAGGTGTAGAAGTTTCTTTGTTGCCCATAGCAACCAATCAGAGCTCCCCTTTCATGTAGTGCTCTGGAGAAATGAAAGCAGAGCTCTGATTGGTTTCTGTGAGCTCTGACTGGTTGCTATGGGTAACAAAGAAAGTCTTAGACCAAGACAGTTTTCACACATCAGGCCCTTAGTGAGCTGCATCCAGAGAAAAGTGTGATACTGAAAGTTCAGAGTAAAGAGACCTAATAAAACATATATTACAAACTTTTTATTTATCATGACATATCGATAGCTGTACTATTGATTTATGCATAGTTTGTTTTATTTCTATCCAAAGTTATACTCGCTATTCTTTCAGATATTACAATATACCTTTTTTTTTTATAGGACAAAATTATTTTGAAAACAAATTTATATCATTATAAAATGTCTAAGAAGCTTCCTATGAAGTCAGCTGTGTTTGAGCATTTCACACTAACTGAAGATAAAAAATATTTTGTGTGTCAGTGTAAGATAAGTGACCCAGATGAGAACAAATGCTGTGATGTCAAAATCAGTGCATACTCCGGAAGCGAGAAAAACGCTCCTACGAGAGCTTCCAATCTAAAAAGACATTTAAGCCGCTTCCACCCAGAAGTTTTCAAATCTGTGACTGAGAAGGATCAGAGTGACACCAAGAAACCAGTGCCCAGCACTTCCCGCCAGGCAACGGAGGATGAAAGATTGTCTCAAACATCAGTAACAAGTTATTTTCTAAGTGACAAAATTACTGTAACAATGACAGCAGATGTGTTTAAAAGACAGCTCATAGAGCTTGTTGTGAAGGACGGTGTACCATTATCATTATTTGCTCGACCAAGTTTTAAAGCTCTTAATGGAGAAATGGCCCGCAAACTTGGTGTTTCTCTGGAAAGACAAAGTATTAGAAAATTAGTGATTGAATAAGCCCTTAACCAAAAAGAACATCTTAAAAAGATTCTCAAGAGACGCTTAATATATCTTAAAATGGATGCCTGCACGCGTCACAGAGTGAACTATTTTGCTATAAATGTAAGATTTCTTTGTGACAACAAAAAATTTGTTACTAAGACACTGGCAGTAAAGGATACTAAAGCTCAACACACCAGTCAGTTTCTCCAGGCCTTAGTGGAAAATGTTCTGGAAGATTATGAACTCAAAAAAGAACAGGTTCTTGCTATTGTAACGGACAATGCTTCAAACATGATAAGTACAATTAAACTGATGAATGAGAATAAGGAAGGTGAAGAACAGTTAGAAGAAAACTTTGGATTCAGTATGTCTGAGATGGAAGCCCACAGTCCTGTTCCTGTAACTGAGGAACAAACAGATATTACTACAGAACAACAGCAAAATGATACTTTAGAATTAGATCTTGCTGAAGCTGCTTCAAAATTCTCTCATATTTATCACATGCGCTGTGCTGTGCACACACTGCAGCTGGCACAGCTGGCAATAAGAGACAGCTGGCAACAAGAGACAGCCTGCAAGAGGGACATGCTGGAACTCTGATTGGCAAGGTGAGAAAATTGGCTATTGCTGCCCGAACCCCTAAAATTGATTCCATCTTGAAGAGACGTGCTGGGAAAGGAGCAATCGTAGATCAAGCCACTCGGTGGGGCAGCACCTATTTAATGATTGAGCGATTAGTTGAGCTGAAGCCCTTTCTTGTGGACATGGCCAACCCTCAGGTAACATTAACAGAAGGTCAATGGACACAGGTGGCTGAATTAATGGAACTGCTTCATCACCCATTCACAGTAACAAAAAAATTACAAGCTGAGGATTTAACTCCTGGAACTTTCTTAAAGGAGTGGAAGAACTTGCTGTTTTGCATGTCCCAAAGACAAGGCTTAATCGCAGAGGGAATTGCTGCTTCAATGAAAAGGAGAGAGACACTGTTATTAGATAACAAAATTTTTCTGGCAGCTGTTTATGTGGACCCAAGTCATCGTATATTGCTGAATGATCAACAGATTACTAAAGGAAAAGAAGCTCTGACTGAGGTAGCAATTAGGATGAGTGGGCTACAGGACTGCCAAGAGCAAGAGGAATTGGGTCTTGCCAGTGCTACTGCCACCATATCTTCAGCCTCATCAGATGAAGAGTTTAACTTTGAAAAGTATTTGGATGACATGGATCAGGCAAAGCGTTGCCGCAGAGAAAAAGATTCCATTCCCATAGCAAACAAACTGACTGTATTTCAGCAAAATTTTTCACTTGCTCTCAAAGAAGTAGAAGAGTTCAACCGATCATCAAAACTGACTGTGCAGGAGGCAATTCCTTTATACCCCGAGATTGTTAGAGATCTTGCCCATGTGGTCACCGCTTTGCCACCAACCCAAGTTAGTGTAGAGAGGCTGTTCTCTAGCCTTAAAATAATTCGATCCGATTTGAGGTCATCTTTGAAGGAGGATCTGATGGAGGCGATACTTTTTCTCAGAACAAATTCATAGACTCCACAAATGTTATTCAGGACGTTTTTGTTGAAAACTGTTTTTTTACCACTTACTGCAGCGTTTTGCATATTTGCAATTTATTAAGGTTTTTTGTGTTCTAAAGTTGTATCCACTAAATATATTTTATGTTCTACCTAAATAGCTTGATTATTGTATCATAAGGATGATAAAAAGCTTAAATTAAGTTATCTCTTAAACATGCGCCATGTATGTCGGAGTCAGGGGAAATTGGGGGGGGGGGGCTTTGGGGGCCCGCCCCCCCCCCCCCGGGGTTACCCCTTCCACAACAAAAACATCTATTCAGCCTTCAAATGGAGAAAACTCTGGAATACCTGTCTGAGGGAAATGGCCAAATGTCCTTGCCCTAATGGACCATTTTAGCCTAATTTTACTACATAAACAAGCAGAAAGGAACCAGAAGCTGCTCTTTCCAGAGAAATATGTCATTGTCCTGGTGTAAGGTCAATCTCTTCAACTATTCTGATTTTTACATTTGTCTGCACGTAACAGAAAATCTGATTGGCTCTCCTGCAGAATAGAGCCTGAATCTCCTGGTCTCCCCACAAACTGTCAAGTAGATGGAGCTTCCTACTTTCCACGTAATGGCAACCCAAGTCTATGCAAAATGAACTTTTTCCTTCTTTATTGGGCCCATTGTATACTAATAGATGAAATATTCATCAACTGGACAAATTTTTTTGTAATCCTCAATTTCCACAATTGTCAGGAAGATGGTGAGATGGTGGACATCAGGTAGATGCCATAGCAATAATGCTATTGTCTCTTATGGTTATCCTTATATCATATAGGAGATGTTGGGAACTTCCAGTTCAGCAGGATCTTCTCTTCCAGCAAGGACTGATTTATTATCATGTCAACTATCTTCCGGTCACTAAACCATTCTGAGGCTTGGTACCTTTTTACAGTTCATAGTCAAGAGTTCCAGGTTCATGTTACAGTCATACTTTATATCAACACCGTAGCCAGAGTTATGGTAATTCATGTCTCTCAGGACCAGTTCTGCAGAACAGCAACCTGGTATCACGTTCAGCGATTACAGTATTAATATCATGCCATGATTTATCCTTTATGGACAAGGACATCTCTCCTTGAGGAGAGCACCAGTTAAGGTGTGTAGAGTTTTGAGTTGCCTTTCACCCTCTACTAAGCATCTTAGTAGAGGGCGAAAGGCAACTAAAAACTCTACACACCTTAACTGGTGCTCTCCTCAAGGAGAGATGTCCTTGTCCATAACCCACTCATTGCCTCCCACAAAGCCAGCCAGTACACTTTGCTCTGCACTGATGAGGGACAAAAATCCCGAAACGGCGCTGTATGCAGATAAGTGAAACTGGCTTGGCTAAAATCCCTTTTGCTGTCTCAAGACTCGGTGAGTCAAAAGCAAACTGAGGATCTGTTACATCCAACAGAGGGCGCATGAGCTCCCAGCTCCTTTCCCATAATGTCTTGTGATATGATTTATCCTTTAGCAGAACCATGCTAACAAAAGCTTCTCAGGTCCCACCCAAATTTTCACTGCTTTACAAATTCCATGTGTGTGCTGCTGACGGATGAACAGGAATGAGAAAATTTACTTACCAAAATTTTCATTTCCTGGAGTCCGAAAGCAGCAAAACTTACCCACCCTTAAATATAGTTACATTGCTACATACAAGTGTGATGTGGTTTCTCCAGCCTTATATAGGTGGTCCATGGTTAACCTGTCTCTTTTAATTGTACCCAGGGGGATATTAACCCATTTGTGTTCTGCCTCTGGGCTCCAGGAATTGAAAATTTCAGTAAGTAAATTTTCTCTCTCTCTTATATATATGTAGCCAAGATAAATAAATAATTAAACCAATACTGCCATGAAACATTCACCTCAATGTTCCACTGCTGCAAGTTGTCCCTCTTGAAATAAGAAATGCCAGTTAGTCACTGCGCAGTGTTACTTACCTCAGCCAGTGACTGGCTCAGCACCATTTCCTGTGTGTTAAGAGGAATGAGAAAGTAAAAGCCATCAGGGGTCCCAGCCAGCAGATTATCCACAGGTTGTTTGGTATTGCATCTATATTTTATTTAAATTGGGAATGGAATGGAGGTAACTTGGTGGTGCATGCTGGGAGGTATAGTGTGCCGAAGGCGCAGGCTACTGGCGTTATACCTATAAAATGGCTTAGGCCATTTTTAGGTACTGTACCTCTTGGTAACAGTTTGTCCATTGTTATACCTCTATGACACACTCAAATACATTTTACCTAGTTGACTTTGAGAGTGGGACTGAGAGAAGCAGTATGTTTTTTTTGATGAACCGCCCGCCATCTAGCTCTTAGGAGATGTTGGTATAATGGTTAAAAGATGGCGTGCACACAAGGCCTAGAAAAGACCACCAGAGATGGCTGATCTGCCAACAAATGCGAGCAACTCCGTTTCCTGGTCCACATCCAGACACAGGTGGTACCTTCATTACTCAGTCATCTGTCTGGACCATTTCCAGTTACTTAGCAGAAGGAAATTTGGTGTCTCAGTGCCCATTTCGTGTCCTGTCATTAACAGGCAGCCACCGTATTTGTTTGCAGTGGTGACATGAATGAGCAACCTGGACTGCTACAGATCATATCATCTTTAGTGACAGATGCAGGTTCTATTTGCAATCTGACAATTTCGGCCTTGAGTATGGAGACCGCATGTGGAGCACTTCAATCCTGCCCCAAGTGCTGTAGCAATGATCTGGAGAGCAACTGCATATAACAGTCAGTTACTCCTACTGTAGTAGTGATACTCAGCTATATGTGCAGGACATCCTATGACCACGTTTCCTCTCATGACAGAGCTATCAACAGGATAATGCTAACTCATATATAGGTAGGGTTTCATAGGAATGTCTCCTCCAGATTGCAACACTTCTCTGGTCTGTCCAGTAGCCAGATTTATCACCAGTTGAGCAGTTATGGTACCAGCTGGGACCACAGCTTTGTCTACAGGCCCTACTGAAACAGCTGTGGGCAAATGTGCCGCTGTATACCACACAGAATCTAAATGGCTCAATCTGCCCTACCATATCTCATCGAGGCTAGAGGTGACCCAACAGGGCCCTAGAGCCTTTTTTTCAATTGTTCAGTTTTCCCCAATAAATGTATCCTTTTGCTCTAGTACCGTAATCAATTTTCATAATAGTCACACACAAAGTTTAATTCAAGTGAAACTCCTTCTCTGTGCATTTTTTGCCAACTAATTAAATATGGCATTTTTAAATATGGCAGCCGCTCAGAAGCTGAACCGTATTGTACAGTGGAGACCTAGTGGCAAAGTCCAGCAATCAGTGCTGACACTGCTCATGGGCATTTTCCCTCTTGATGCATCAAAACTGCTGGAGGCGCCATTTTCCCACCTTCCTATGGGCACCACCATTTTTGGGAGGCTCACCAGCCCCAGAATGAGATTTGAGGCTAGCGATCCATTACTATAATAGCCAAGAGCCTATTGAAGGCTCCCAGGTTTGTCTGGCTTACTTTTGTATTACAGAGTGCTCTATGCAAAAAATATAAAGAATTAAAAATTCAAATCACCCCCCCCCCCCTCCCTTTCCCTAGAGCACATACAGGTGCATCTCAATAAATTTGAATATTTTTGAAACGTTCATTCATTTCAGTAATTCAATTCATAATCACCGTCTTCCATGATTGTGTGTCCTACTGAACCAGACTGAGGGACCATTTAAAGGCTTAGGGGGCGTTCACACTACCGTTAGTGACCATCAGTAGTGTCCGTTGCTATTGTCCATTACAAGATTTTAGCATCAGACACTAGCTGAAACGTTAGAAATCCATTAAAATTTCCATTCATTTCAATGGGTTTTTATATTTTGTCCGTTAGTGTCCTTTTACACCAAATCCGTCAGAAGTCCGTTTTTTTTTGTGGACAAAAAATCCTACATGCAGGACTTTTTGCCCGTTTGAAAAAAACAGATTCTTGATGGACAGCAAGTGTCCGTTATTTTTTTTAACATTGAAGTCTATGGGTAACGGACTTATAACGGACAGTAACTGATGCGTCCATTTTTTTAACTGAACCATTAATTGGATCAGTTAAAAAAACGGACACATTAACATCAGCTAGTGTCCGTTATGATAGGTGTCCATTTTTTTTTTTTTTTAACGGATACCTTCATAACAGACTCCAACGGTAGTGTGAACCCTGCCTTAGGAAACTTTGGCAGGTGACACACTGAATTTACGATACTGAACTTTTTCACAATATTCTAATTTTCTTAGATTTGCGTTTTCATTAGCTGTAATCCATAATCAACATTTACAGAAATAAGACACTTGAAATAGAACACTCTGTGTGTAAAAAATCTAGAAAATATAGGTCACTTTTTTAATTTAATTACTGAAAGAAATAAACGGTTTGAAGATATTCTAATTTATTGAGATGCACCTGTATGAAAGGAAAACAAAAATAAAGTGTCCAAACTTATAAAAATGTTCTCCCCTAATGGTGAATGCCATAGTGGGGGTAAAAAGAAAAAGAAAAAAAAAATTTAAAGAGTCGAACTGAGTTTTTTTTTTCCTGTTCTCCCAGCAATAAAAAATTTGGATAGAAAGCGATTTATTCCCAAATTGGTATAAAAAGTAAGGTGGGAAATCAAAAACATAAAATGCCTGCAGCAGGAAGGAGTTAATGAGGTATCCTAATCTCAGCATTTATTGTTATATCCATAGGATATACCATGATTGGCTGATAAACACAGGTTCCAAAAGGTGGAACCCCCATCTATCTCAAGAACTGAACCTCCTTCTCAAGATAGATGTGGTTTCCAACTATGTGAAAATCATGCCCTAACCCTGGATCTAGACATCTATGCTGATATAAGAATACTGCTTTAGGCTAAGGCCCCACGTAGCGTCCCACAACAAAAAAACCACGGTGGGAATGCATCGTGGTTCTTCCCGCAGCACTTTAGACAAAGTTTGCAGATGTTTCCTCTGTGGACTTTCTGTTTCAATTATACCTAAGGGGGAAACTGCTGTCGTTTCCGTGGGTATAATTGACATGCTGTGATTTCCAAAACCGTGCTGGTTTGGGAAATCGCAGCATGTCCGCACCACGGTTTTTACCGCAAAGTGGGCATGGGATTCACTAGAATCCCATCCACTTTGCTCTGACTATAAATCGCTGAGATTTTTTCCGCGGCGGTTCCACAGGCAAATCATGGCATTTACACCCGGCCTTAAAGACTGTGTACTCTTAAATCATGCCAAATAAATCTTACGCCTCTTCAGATATCTAGATTGTGTAAGTTTCTACCACCTATATGTTGGCTTATTTTGTACCAGAATTGTCAAACATTGTCCTATTAGGTCCCACTCCCTTTCTTACATAAGGCAGAAAACATGCAGAATAAACGTGGACCAGTTTCTTCAGAATTCTTGCACATTTAGCTTTTGATTATGTTGTTTTCTGCTCTGAAAAGGATTTGGTCTTATTCATATTATCATATACCAGAACCTACAGCCTACATATTAGAAAATGAGACTGAAGTGATCACTAATTGCTATTACAAGGGATGGGGTTGTGTCAACTTTTCATTGGTCGTTGTGCATAAATTATTGTTTGCACACAAATCTGAACCTATATGGTACAATTCGTGATCACACATTCCGTTAACATTTTCTCTCCATCTCTTTAGCGCACCCAGTTGTCTTAAACCAATGTTATACTGATAATTGTAGAAGTAATCAACTTGTGTGGCTGTGTCCCATTTTCATTAAAACACAAAACTATTTTAATATCTGCAAACCTCAAGATATGATTCCAGTCTTACACAAACTACCCATGTTAAACAGAGGAATGAAACTTTTATTCTATTATAGCCCTTCGTTCACACATTTTTTTTTTTTTTAGAATACGTGTCCAATGTTTTCATTTGCTTTTTGTGATTTGCAGGAATAGGCAATATCTCAACAATGCAGTGCTGCAGCAGTGAAATAAATGTTACACAGAAGAGAAAGGAGGAAAAAAAACAAAACAACAAAAAATAGGTTTTACACCAAACCCCCCCCCTAATTACTCATCATATGCAAGACCACCACAGACTCTTCTCTACCTGGTACTTCTCAGATTCTTGCACTCTAATGTATCTAGATGCAAACACTATTTTTTTTTTTGGGACTTATCACACGCACTTAACCAAAAAGATTATGTTTATAACACCTACAACTGCACATTATTTATATAACCCAATTATCATGCTCATAACTAGAAACAGTTATAGCTGTGTTTTGATACTTCAGTTAGGATGCATTCAGTTTCAGCTGTGAGACTCTGTCCATGCGTTGGCCAGATTTACTGGCCTGCACCTTATGGAGATTATAGTATGAGACAGAGACCACTAGCAACATAGATAACTATACTGCTATGAATCCCTCTCACAGCATAAAGGTGAAGGCCGGTAAATCTGGCCAACACACGACCGAGTTTCGTAGCTGTGAAAGCACCCTTATTCTGAAAGGCTGCCTAAAAGCCACCCCCCACCCTAATGATCCTAAAGATTGATTTTGCTTCCTCTTGTCCCCTTCCCGTTTAAAAAAGAATTCTAAATTTACTAAACACTTGGTACTAGTTTATGATCCACACCCCCATCCCCTCAGTAGTAAAATCACTGAATTTACTTGCTAATAGATTTAGGTATTGAGTGGTAGACTAACTTCAGAAATCTGGGTATTTATGTATAAACCCTGTAAGTGTGCTTATAAAGATCCCATCAATGTTGTGGCATGTTTATAATTTGCATTGGCCTGACACCGATGCATGAGAGGGGGAATGATTGCTACCGACCTTTATACTTACCTAGAGAGGAGTCTGATGAACCTCATCAGATTCATCTCTGGTGCTCCTGCCACCTGCACAGTTCTTCAGTGATTGAGAGGATGTAGACCCTGGCTTCAGTGAAGAACTGCACCGGTTCGAGGAGTACAGCAGCTGGGTGAATATAAAGCTTTGTTTTTTTTTTATTGCAAGTACGGATGGTCTTAAAACTGTCATTTGGTACACTAGATTCCCAGTCTACAAGCACCTGTGACTGGTTTAGTATCCCAAATGAACCTGATAGATTGCCTTTAAGTTACGAATGCACTGGAAGCTATGGTTCTGTAGGACACATTTAAAACCTAAAATATAAACTCTTAAAGAGATTTTTTATTTATTATATATTTTATGACCCAATTTTGCATTGTTTGAAGAATTGTAACCTGAGGGATAAGCTAACTTACTTTGTGCAAGTTTTTTTTTTATTGCAATTATCAATAAGCTGCAATTTCTTGCGAGAACCGCCATAAAAAAAAAAATAAATAAAAAAAAATTGGTACAAATGCAAAAATTTTTATTTGCATAACCAAATAAATGAGAAACTAGCAAGTTAAGTAATCTTTCTAATACCCAAACTACAGAGGAAGGGGGTGGGGTTTAGATGTCTATTTAAAGGCTACTTCTTTAAACTGCTAGCATGACACCTCCCAGCTTTGATAGAACGCAAAAGACAATGGCTAGTTTTAATGTGAATTTCTGTTTAGTCAAACAAAGGTTTCACTGCTCAATTGGCTACATCTAAGGAATAAAAAAAAAAATCCTTTAAACTTTAATTAGATTGATAAAAACTGAGAGCACAGCTGGTCATACCTTAATACACTAACACAGGTGACTAATTTCAGTTACAACATACCAATGTAAAAGTGATAAAAACAGCAGTGTGTACAGTTTGCACATTGTTACAGTGAACACAAACCCCCAAATCTAAACAGACAATGCAGGTAAAGAAAACAGGTTTTGGAATCAGGACATTTAAAGAAAAAAAGGGGTTTAAAAAAAACAAAACAAAACTTGAAAAAAAAAACTCAAACTTATCAGCTGCTCACATATTAACAGTTATGCCAGCAAGATTTGCACAGAAATGCTTAAGCGGAGCTTCATTCTCCATGTAATAACTGAACTTAAACAAAAAAAAACAGTAAATAATCTTTAACATAAAGCAGATGTATTCATTCAGCTCTACTAATGCTGTACAATTTTCTTGGAAGTGGGGAATTCTCCGCTGTTTGTGGATTCTTAGCGCTGCTGGTTACTATTAACAAATGCATCCAGTGATCCAGATCTTGGTTTGTAATCCAAATGCAACGAAAGAGGGGGGGGAGAAAGCATTCCAGGTTTTTTTCATTGGAGCTGTTCTAAACAAAATATTTTGGAATCCACTTATGCCTGAAAAAGAAATTCATATTTTGTTCCTGATATATAAAACATTAAAAACAAAGCAGATGGCTGAACCCAACCAGGACATTAAAGAACTTAAGATAAACTCGACTAATGTGAAGTTACTGAATTGTACCAGTCATCAGGCAAACTTTACGAAGTGTAACATTATTACACTGCTGTTCTCATGCAGATTGCCAGAAAAGCCTAGTTTGATTGACCACTACTGCTAGCTTTGTAAACAAACAGCTACATTATATTCTTTAAAAAAAAAGCAGCAATTTTGTGGAATGTTATCACTTCCACAACTCGATATCATGCATTCTGTACAAAGATGAAAGCTGTAACAGGGCAGTGGAAATAGAAGCGCTACTTGCACTTGTTGAAGTCATCAAGCTCCAGCTTTTTTTTTTTTTTTCAAATCCAAATGGGGATAATAAAATCTATTAAATATATGGCATTTTTGCTAGGTCACGCAAAAAAAAAAAAATAATTTAGTCTGTTACAAAATGACAACTAAAAAAAATCCCTCCACAACATACTTGGAGGGTCAGCCAGGATTTAAACTGTTTCACTTATCTTCGGCAGTCCTACCGAGATGGAGAGAGGCATTACACATGTGCAACCATCACTCTATTCAAAAACAGAAGGCTTGGGGCAGGAGTTGGACACCCATCAGACCTTTACCTAATTTGTAAATATGTAAAGTTTAAATCTTGGGAAAACATCAGAGATGACAAAAAAAAAAAAAAAAGTTAGTTTTTCAGCACAATTTAAGTACCAATAGTAAACCACCCATTTAGATTTGAAAACCATCTGATAAAAACACCATGGAACTTTGTTTCCTTAAAATTGTTTTATTGTGAGAATAGAAATAACTGTAAAATAAGATCAAGTGCAAAGGAGAACTAAAATTTCATCACTGCTCACTGTACACTTTCCTCTTCATTATTGTGGTCTGTTAAAGAGTCCTGTAAAAGAGAAACCAAAAATTGTGTTTGTGCTGTATTCAACTTAACCCCAAAAAAAAAAAAAAAAAAAAAAAAAAAAAAAGCTAAAAACCTAAAAGTTACAGCTAAGATCAGTAGAGTGTTTAAGTAAACAGCGCATCATTAAAAGGTGAAAGCAATTATAAAAACAAACCCCACAGTTCACTACATTTATTTAAAAAGAACTTAAAAAAAAAAAAAAATGTACAAAACAGTAATTTCCACTGCTCATGGTGGATAGTGGTAATCATTCGCTCTTCCTTAACATATATAGTATGTAAACCATCCATAAATTCAGCAAAAACTCCATGGTTGATAAACAAATGGCTTTCAAATACAACCCACTCATGCTGCTGATCCCAGACTGCACTGCTAGAAAACACTCATGTTGAAGAGCTAGATTACATAAACACCAATTACTTTCTACACCCTTAAATGTATTACACCTATGAAGCAGAGGAATGTTTTTATTATTTTTTTTTTAATCAGAAGCGAAGATATAAAGAAAAAAAAAAGGATGCAGGATTCCTTCATTCTTCACTAGTCTTAGAAAAACTTGCCAGAATACTGCTTCACACTATAAAAAAAGAGAATCTTACATTAGAACCCTTGAGCATGTGCCTCTCAATGTTTAGAAGTCAAAACCCATAAGCATAATCTTCAGAATACTGCTTCACACTATAAAAAAAAGAAAATCTTGCATTAGAACCTGTAAGCGCATAAACCTTACAAAAATAAGATGTAATCAACCTCAAAAAAAAAGGCTTGCACACAAGTTAACAGCATGATTAATACGCAGGTTAGTGATCATTACAAAGCAAATAACCCAAAACATACTATAGCATTAAGCCAATTAAAGTAAAATTTAAAGTAGTGGTTAGTAATAGAAAGGTGTGAAACGCTGCATTATAGCATCCAATCAAAACGACTGTAACTTGTCCTGTAGAGGCATGGTCTGTGCCATATGGCAGACCGTGATTTGTTGTCAATGCTGTTATCTAAAAACAACAAAATCACTAGTCTTCCACACAGAACTAAACCAACATCCACTGATTTCTTCTAATTTTATATCTACAGGCACATTAATATAATACTCATTTTACAAATCGTTTGCAGTCGTTTCACGACAGAGTTGAGCTGTTAATTTCACAAAGCAGAATTAGTTTTAAAGCACCTTGATTTTTAGTAATATACATAAGGATAGAGGTTACATATAACAAAACAAAAAAAAAAAAAAAGAAAAGAAAGGGAAGCAGAAAATCTGAAAAAGGGGAAAAAAAAGGAGTTAAAGTAGTAGACAGCTTTCAGACACCTTTAAACTAAGATTATAGTCTTATAATCATGCATAATAAAGTGTCAACAACTTGCCTGTTCTGAAGCAAATATTGTGCGTTCTGTATCTGGTCTTGGGTGCCTATAATTGTGATGATTCGATCATCTGATCCTTCCAACGGTTCATCAATTTTGATGGATGCTCCCGACTCATGCCGAATTTGTTTGATTCTTTGACCTCCCTTTCCAATGATCGAGCCTGCCAACTTCAATGGAAAAAAAAAAAAAAAAAGGAGAAGTGTATACATAAATATCATATAGCCTCAAGTTAAACTAATGAATAAAAGTGTGAACGGCAGTGACATAACAGGTTGACAATACAGAATGAAAATTTCAACTTACATCTTTTGGAATAGTTACTTGAGTGGTTATGACAGGACCACCAATATCCCCATAGGATCCTCGGCCTAGAGACAGAAAATTGGTAATGGAACATTAAGAGTGTTGCCCACACAAAACCTATACTCCATAAAAGACTGTATAGCAAAAAAATAAATAAGAGCACTTACCATATCCAGAGCCACCCTGCAAAACAAGAATAGTAATAACGTTATTCACAAAACCAAACCAGCTGTAAACAAATGTGCAACTTCTAACAGTGTGACAACCGCCATGCAAATATACCTGACTACACCAATCCAAAAACAGTGTTAAGCTTATTAGCAATTTGCTCTATCCAATATAGAAAAGCTAGGTGGTACAGAAAAAAAAAACAAACAAACCCACACACGACATCTTACTATGCCATGCAGACAAGAAACAAAGTAAACTTATGTGAAATATATCTTTATTAAAAAAAAAATATCACCCCCAAAACCAAAAATAAGAGAGTCTTGGGTAGGAAATAATACTCCAAACTTTGGAAAAATATTAAAATTTTAAAGTTACCAACAGAAAGGGGCAAAAAAGAGGCAAGAATGTACAAACAAAAACTTACCATTCCATCATAATGGTCAGGTCTCCCTCTCCGATCACTAGAAATAAAATCAAAATGTCTAAGTATAGACAAAGCAGATGTCAGTAGTTAGCAACAGAAATCACAAAACAAAGAACATAATCATTACCAACTATCATCACAGAATTATTAAAATAAGCTTAAAATCCTTACCCTCCTCTAGGTGGTGGGGGTGGTGGAAGTGGAAGATTGCGGGCTCTACTGCCACCTCTGCCTCCACGACCTGGAGGAGGTGGGAGAGGTCCCCGTCTTGGGCTCATATCATCATAATCTCTTCTTGACTGAGGCATTGGACGGCCACCTGGTCCTGGGGGCATTCGGTCAAAGCCACCTCTACCATGCATAGGGAAACCCATAGGCCTTCCTCGTCTGTCATCAAACATCATTGTAAAGCCACCATAATCATATGTTTCATCATAGAAGTTGGGGTCATAGGGTTGTGCTCTTCCTTTGATTGGTGACTAAAAAAAAAAAATAATAAAAAAAAAAACCCCGCAACAAATTAAGACTGTAGAAAACTCAAGGATTTATTTACGGCACAAAAAGCACCAAAAAAAAAAAAAAAAAAAAAAAAAAAAAAGCTATGCATACCTCAGATATGAGGTCAAGGATTACTTTGATGCACTCAACAACTCTGTCTGGTTTTCCTCCAATAAGCACAACACGATCTGTAGAATGGGGGCAACACTCCTGGAATAGCTTAATTGTAGTCTGTGTGTTCTGAAAATGGGAAAAAAAAAAGTCAGTTTAGGAAACATGCCAAAAATACACAAAACTAATACACACAACAGTAAACATATGCCTAATTTTCAGAGAACACACTAATGTCATTTATAGCTCCAAAGACTAATTTATGCAGAGAAGATCAATGAGTGAATAGTAAAGGAAATACAAGAGAAAAAACCATCAGCGGAAAAACAAGACAAAATAAGATTATGTAGGGAAAACAAATTAAATTAAAAAGGCAAGGTTATTCTACATTCCTCTTTATAATCAGGCAGTGAGGCATAAACGCTCAGGGCAACTGCTGTCTGACTGATACACTGGCATTGTACTGCATTGGAAACATGCCAAAAATATACAAAAGTAATACCATAATACATACACCTAATTTGCAGAGATCCCACCAAAGTCATGTATAGAGAAATCCAACTAAACATTATATAAACTTGCTGTAGAATAGTTTGAACTAAACATATGTATAAGTGTATTACATATGACAGTTTCTCATTCACACACAAATGACAAGTACAACCAACTATGTACCTCTCTAAGCTCCTTAATCTTTGCACCTTTGACACCAATGATTCCTCCTGCCAGAGACTGGTGGATTAAGAGTCTCAATTCGCAGTCAAAGTCATTTCCCTTATAATGTTGGTACTGCAAAGAGAAAAAAAAAACAACCCAAAAACAAACTATTTTAGTCAAGTTTCTATGAACAAGAAAAGTAGATGAAAAACTAAAAGCCACACATACCTCTTCTAACGTTGGAATGATTTTCTTCAGGATTTCACCAATTGTTTCAATGTCTGCACTGATACTAAGTATACTGCATGACACACGACACAAGAAAGACAATACGTTACTAAAGCCTTCACATCTACAGTGATAAAGGATGTTAATACTTAGATGTATATATATTTAACTTCTATTTTAAATATGTACACATGCGCTTTTTTTTTTAAATTCTTTTTAATTTTTTTCTTCAGTTGAATGTGGCTGGCCAGTAAACGTTTAGATGCTGGTGAGGGAAAGGGATTCTGGAAGGATTTAGATAAAGCGGGCATAAAGAGGCACAGAACTGGAAACAAGTGAATGATCACATTCCCCGTCACCACTAATTTAGGACACCCTCACTAACTGAATGAAACTGGCGCACTACAGGGAGAGTTGGAAAATGCATTGGTGGATACTGCATGGATGAAACACCTTTAGAAACTGGAAATATAAATGAGCTTTGAAGAGAAGAAAATTAAAATGACAGTAAGCAACAGAAATGTGAAGTGAAAGTGATTAAGAGTTAGCACCTCATTAGGAAAGGAATAGTAAAACAATGAGACAGGCAATGCTGCAGGAATCAGGTGGCCACAAAGACAGAAACCACTCAGAAAATAAATGTACAGTGTGGAAATATGCAGCTTCTGAAGCGATGTTTGCTTCCCTCGTATATATGGAATTAGTGGCTTCAAAGACTAACTTATGCAGAGAAGATCAGTGAGGGAATAGGAAAGGAAATACAAGAGAAAAAAAAAAAAAATATCAACGGGAAAACAAGACAGAAAAATAACACTATGTAGGGGAAACTAATCATATTAAAAGGCAAGGTTATAATACATTTCTCTTTCTAATCAGGCAGTGAGGCATAAACTGTTGGGACATACCGCTCGGGGCCACTGCTGTCAGGGACTGAAACACTGGCATTGTACTGCATTGGTCATTGGCGTTCGTGGATGTTGGCATTGGGCATGGGCATTCAATCGGAAGATGTCAGGAATAGTGCCCGTTGGGCAACGAGCACATTTTTGGGCATAGCCAACCAGGGTTTTCACATGGGCGTTCAGGGGTAGATGGGCCGTCATGATGGGCAACGCAGGGGTAAGACGATCCAGTACATGGGCAACGGAGATATGTGGCCAAAAAAACAAGGAGAGGGAAAAGGGGGGGAAAAGCAATACATTTTAATTTAATACAAACTAGACTCAGATTTCAATTAACGTTATGGTATTAAGGCAAATATCGAAATAACACTATGGAACAAAAGGCTGACTGCAGGTTTTCTCTATGATATCTATGTACATAATCTGATATTACACAAACTCTAGCAGGCTGGCTCGTGGGTATAGACACATTCCCTCATACAGATGTAGAATATGAAGGATCAGAGCAAAAAAAAAAAAAGTCCTCAAATAGAGACTAAAAAGAACTAGAGAAAAATATCCACTTGGAATTTCACTTAAATTGTGGTACTCAAAACAGACACACACACAAAAAAAAAACAAAAAAAAAAAAAAAACGAACACTATATATTGTGTAAGGCACACAATGCCATGTAGGCTTGATGTCAGTAGTATTATGAAGTGTCTAATCACATGAGTCAACCCACTTAAGAATTATACTACTATCTATATGGTTACCATTTATTCTATTAATGCTTGTGTGTTACTTATCTAAAGACATATTCACATTAACCTATCGTAATCACACTACAAACAACAAGCTGTGGTTATAAAAACAATTCACTAATTGAATTCAAATTCAATAACTAGCTGTCAAACACTTGTGTGTTACCCTAAAACCCCTCTACAAGACTTAAGTGGAACTGTCTGGAGTGTGTAGATATCCTAAAATTACTATAAAGCTAAACTCGGAGTGGGAATTTGTTGTGAAACACTCACATCTGTCCGAAGAGCTTTTATATTTTTGCCTCCTTTCCCGATAACTGCACCGGCATTCTGAAGAGACAAAAAAAAAAAAAAAAATACATGACATTAAGTATTGCTACAAAAACGATCCTTTTCACTAGAGAACAAAGGGGTCACCAGAAAGATGTATATCCTACTGTAACAGTTATCTGTACTAGAAAATGAAGAATGAACGTACTTTGCTCTGAAGCAGAATGCGCAATTCAACCATCATATCTGTGTTTCTGGATCTCTTGAAAGCCTGTTCCTCTTCCATGTCTTCTGCTGGACGTTTTCCTACAGAAAGGTAATCATATTAAATCAGCATTTAACTGAGATCTATGTCTAGCACATTCAGAAAATGTATATTTCAATCGAGACAGAAAATGCAACCTCACCGTTGGTCTCTGTGTTAGTGAATTCAACCTCTTCCTGCTCTGTCTCCATCTTCAGTAAATACACTTATAAGGTGGTGGCAGCTATCTGTGTAGAGAGAACAGATGAAAGAACAGCTCATGATCAGTGTCCTGGTGACTGACATACTGTCGCTGATCAAGTGAAAAGCCAATGAAAGAACCCAAACAGGCCCTCCAGGTTATAAGCCAGGAATCGTAGTGGGTGGGACTAAGCCATGACTCCCCTCCAGCTCACCAACCTATGAGAACCTGATGGGATAAAACTATTCATTTGCAATTCTGATGGCTTCGACCAGTCTCCATAGCCAATCAGTGTGACACGCCAATAACATAAAGGCAGGAAGGGGAGTATAATAAGCCTATACCAGTACTGCTAACATGTATGTAAACATATGGAGATATGAGTGTAATCATGGGGGGGATAGAGATCTTCTGGTCAGACTCTTGCTAAAATGGCTGATAACATTCATGTGAACGGCAAATAAACATAAAAAAAAGAATTGTCGGATCCAGACGCAGAAACAAAGGAGGAGATGAGCGGTTCATATACTGTACGTATGACCTTGTCTACATACATATATACAGCACAGACAATGGATCCGAGCAGCCCGAGCCTCCGCTCCTTCCTTTGTCTCCTCGCTGCTAGCTCCAGGACACCGGCCACAGCGGCCCCGCCCCTCAGCCGCAAGCTTCCGCCACCAGCCATTTTGTGACTGAGAGAAGACGGCTAGACAGCATGGCGGCTGCGAAGCATACAAAGCCCGCCTAATATCCTAATCAGCCCGATAACAGTACACCATACACTGACAAACCCCTAACACCCACGGTTCCCCAGGTCTAGTCCTTTCCGACATTATTATCCGGCCACTCTGTGCCAGAGGCTCCGCCGTCACCTACCGCTTATAAAGCGCCACAGCCTGGTATATGAAACGGCAAGAGGAGGGGGATGGGCTAGCGAACGCCTAGTGACAGCGACACCGCTCTCCTTCTCGTCTTCACAGGCCTAGCTCAAGCAATGGAAAAGCCCTAACTGGGAGCCGCTATCAGCTCTCTCACTATGAAACACGAAAAGCCGCGCATCAGACTCTACCGGCTACAACACTCGCTTACAGGGTGACGCACACGCTAATAAAAGCCGCACCGGCCCTCAGTACGCCATCTAAAAGCGCCACAGCGAGGCCTACGCCGAAATTGCGCACAACTACATCGTTTTCTTGGAGTACTCACCTCGCTCCTCTGCCGCTCCCGAGCTCCCTCCACTAGCGCGGCCGAAGCACAAGACGAAACCGCACAGGGTGCAACCTACAGAACTGATAAGTGTAAGGCTCTATTCACCAGCTGTGATTGGAGGATCAATAAGGGAGCCGAACGGATTGGCTGAGGAAGAAGCCAATCACTGTTAACCCCGCCCACATCTTCCAACAGGGCACTGTGTTACACAAGCTTGGTTGAAAAGGAAATCCTGGCAAGACTGAGAAAATGAAAGCGGCAGCTCGTAATGTGGCGCATGTCCACGACACTCTGCCCATCATATGTATCTAGTGGAATAACGCATGAACATGTAATGTGTGATAATGGTATACTACATGACATGGCACTGAAAGCAATGCTACGATGGCCGATGAGGGATTTCACACTGCCTATGTCTAACAGATGAGCATAAGAACAATAAAGGATGGCTCTCCATATGTTCTACAGCACAGTCCAGTAAAACCGTTGCCAAGACAATGGCTCGGGGGAAGGGGGAGAAATCTCGCGATATGCTGCGAGTTCCTGCGCAGGCTGAGGCCTTCTAGTCCTATCCGCTGACGCTGATTGTGTGCTGGCGCCTCGTGTGAACCAGCGGGTGAGTGTCGAGCAGGAGCCGGTCAGGTGCACTGCGATACTGATGCGTCTTGTACAGCGTTCCACAATCTATGTATGCTTAGTCATTAGAACTGGTGTATAGCTGTACAATGCATATTTTAAGATTATAGGAGTGGTAGGTGAGGGATATAAAGTCGAGCATAGTTGACCACGTGGTGGCTGTACTTGATCGGCCGACCTGGTCGTGTAGACGGCCGGTAACGCAGCAGAATCACTCGGAGAAGATGTGTAATAAATCATGAAGGTTTATAAACTTTGAGTGTCTAGCAACTTGGTCCCTGCAGTTGGTTTTATCAGAGGACACTTGATAAGCCTAAGAATATATGGCAACTGGCCGTGACTTCTGTTGCCTGACCAAACATCACCTTACCATCCTATGACTCTTTCACCTATGTAAGTGAATGGAGCTGCACTGCAACCCCTGGGGTATTTTGACTGTGACTTTTAGTCCCAAAAAAATAGCAGTGCTTGGGTATAGCAGTTGCAGCACCCTGTAGGTTGAAAGCTGACATGGTTATATAATGGACGTCGCACAGCCAATGTCACTGTGTAGCCCTAGCCTACACAATTGTTTATCTTTTCCATCATTTGCTGTGTCCAGTTATTACAGGGGTTGTCATGGGAAAAGGCGTAAAAAACAAAGAAAAGCTTCTTATTAACTGAAACCCCTGTCACTGCAGTGCTTAGGGGGTGTTCACCATACCATTGGTGACCGTCAGTAGTGTCCGTTGCTATTGTCTGTTACAAGATTTTAGCATCGGACACTAGCTGAACCATCAGAAATCCGTTAAAATTTCTATTCATTGTGTCAGTTTACACCCAATCAATCAGAAGTCTGTTTTTTTTCTGCGGACAAAAAATCCTACATGCAGGACTTTTTTTGTCCGTTTGGAAAAACGGATTCTTGACGGACAGCAAGTGTCCGTTATTTTTTTTAACATTGAAGTCTATGGGTAACGGACAGTAACTGATAGCCATCAGTTATTGTCCGTTATTTTGTCCGTTTTTTTTCTGCTCAGAAAGCAGAAACAAAAAAAACCCAAAAAACGGACAGTGATAAAAAACGGACACTAACTGATGCTAATGTGTCAGTTTTTTTTAACTAATCCATTAATTGGATCAGTTAAAAAAAAGGACACATTAACATTAGTGTCCGTTAATGTCTGTTATGATAGGTGTCTTTTTTTTTTTTTTTTTGTTAACGGACACCTTCATAACGGAATCAAATGGTAATGTGAACCCTGCCTTAGTCTCCACTGTTCCCCACCAGTGTTTGTTGATGGGGCTGCAACAGTAGCATTAGGTCGACATGGCTTCACGACTAAGGCCAGAAATTGCAGCAGTCATATGCTGTTGACCTATAAGCGGAATATTCCAGGCACTTCTGTTTGCAAGGTGAATAGCGTTGTATTTTATTTTACATAGTTGAGACAACCAGGTGGCATAAATATATAACCTAGATTACCTCGGGTGGCGTGTCACATCCAGAAATAGCCATAATTTTGTGATATTTGTAGCTCTAGTAAAAAAAAAAAAAAAAGTTATATTTTTGATATATGTATTTGTATTATATGTATTTCTGGCCCATCACACAGTATATGACCCCCTTTTCCTGGCCCAGCACACGGTATGTAACCCCCCCCCCCCTTTTTTTTTTTAGCCCCCCACGCGGTGTATGACCCCCCCCCCCCCCACACACACACTGAATTTCCCCACTGTGGGACTATTAAAGGACTATTATTATTATTATTATATGATCCCTTTTTTTAAAGCCCACCCGCACACAGAGTAGTGGCCGATACTTTTTGCTCACCTGTCCACGCTCCAGTCCTGGCCGCCCTCTGCTGCTGACGCTGAAGAAGGCTGGGACGCTGTACGTAGCGTCACGGCGTTCTTCAGCGTCATGACGTAAGTGTAACGCCACCTAGCGGAGGGCGGCCGGTACAGGAGCGTGGGCAGGCGAGTAAAAAAGTATCGGCAGCTGCTTATTGCAGTAACACAATAAGTAGCTGCCAATGCATGTCACCACGTGGGCCGGTCAGAGATAGTTAGAGGGATGGATGTGGCCCGAGGGTCATACAATGGCCAGGTCTGCTTTAGACAATGATTGCTCAAGAAAGTTTATGTAAGACATAATGTAAAAATGAAATTTAGATAGGTTCACAGGATGCGTGTAAAAAGCAGTTTTAAACAATATGCAAATGAGGTCCATGGAACACAGGGGATGTTGTCTTCAATCCAAGAGCACAACCGCGATATCAGTGACCACTCCCATCCTGGCTTTCTGTTCGCTGTATGATGTTGGATCTTCCACTGCCGAGGGAGCCAAACAAGAAGCCAGGATGGGAGTGCTTACTAATGACGTGGCTGTACTCTGGGATTGAAGACCATGCCCCCTGTGCTCTGTGGACCTCATTTGCATATCGGCTAAAACTGCTTTTTACACGCATCCCAGAGGCCTATCCTATATTTCAAG
Organism: Leptodactylus fallax; assembly: GCA_947044405.1. Lineage (NCBI taxonomy): Eukaryota > Metazoa > Chordata > Amphibia > Anura > Leptodactylidae > Leptodactylus > Leptodactylus fallax. The sequence goes on from CAMRHE010001025.1 coordinate 187,993, forward strand.
GTATGGTTTGACTTGTATTAAGAGCCTGTACAGCACTATAGCAGTGGTTTACAGTGGCTGGGGAGGTGATAGACTCCTTTTAAAGGGTTATTCCCATCTCAGCAAATGGTTCCGGAGAGCTGTGTAACGCCTCCTAAGTTTCAACACATTGGACAGGACTTACAAGATCAGCCGAGCAGTGCTGCTTTATGCCGTTCTCATAACTGCTCTAGATGACAATGAGAGCCACCAACACAGCGTAGCACAGCTGAGCTACACAGTTTCTGTTGGTCTTATTCAACTCTATGGGACTTTTGTTGCTGAGATGGAAATAACCCTTTAGGTCCCAAACTAGGCTGCATCTTTAAGGGGTTAAGTTTTCTTCTCTATATACAGTAGTAGCACTCGTGATCTGATGGTATGGAAGCATTGCAGCTCAGCCCTATTCACTTAAGGGGAGTCTATCATTTGTATTATATAATTTTAACTAATCCCAACATTATATAGCCTTTAGAAAGGCTATTCTAGGTATACCACTCCTGAAGAAATCCAATCCTCCTTTTTTCCAAAAAAAAGCTTTATCCTATATGCAAATGAATCTTCTTGGAGCACAGGGGGCATTAGCCCTGTTCCCCCGAGCACACCCACCTCATCAGCAACGACCCTTCTTCACCGTCCCTTCTTCAAATTGGGATTCGACTTTGGGCAGATCGTACAGCGCATGCTCTGTGTGCCATCTTGGATTTCTTCTTACACAAGTGTACTGCGCAGTATGCTTGTGTAGTTCCAAGGAAGTGTAAGAAGCAGTGAAGAGGAGGAGTTCCAATTTGAAGAAGGGGCGGTGAAGAAGGGTCGTGGCTGATGACACAGGTGTGTTCGGAGCACAGGGGTAATGCCCCCTGTGCTCCAAGAAGATTCATTTGCATATAGGATAGAACAGTTTTTTGGAAAAACGGAGAAATGGATTTCTTCAGGAGAGGTACACCTAGAATAGGAAACCTCTGCGAACTTTCTGTCTAAAGCGCTGCGGGAAGAACCACGATGCGTTGCTGCCACGGTTTTTCCCACAGTGCTTTTTTGCTGCGGGACACCACGTGGGGCCTTAGCCTTAAAGTGGTATACCCATGTGGGGCATTTATGATTTATCCACTTGCACAGCATACTCTCCAGTCACTTAAGCTGGGAGAGGAGTCTGAGTTGGTGGTTTGGCCTACACACTACACAGCCCTGACTTTGTGGAATTTCCATAGCCATAACACTGTTACTACCATTGCAAAAATCACACAGTGGGGCAGATTTATTAAAACTGTCTAAAAGCAGAACTGTTTTAGTTGTCCATAGTGACCAATCCCAGTGCAACTTCCATTTTGTATTCTGCTCCTGAAAAAGAAAGCTGAACTTTGATTGGCTGCTATGGACAACTAATACAGTTCTGCTTTTAGACAGTTTAATAAATCTGCGCCAGTGTTTGCCACAACAGAATTCTGGCAAATCCACTGGTGATGTATATCAACAGAAAATCTCAAATGGACCCATCATATGTGGATGTACTGTTCATCTCTGTTTACCCCCACCAGTCAGTTATCAGGGGAAACCAAAAGCAAACAGCTCTACACATGGTGTAGTGGTTGTACTGGTTGTCCAAGTCAACACAGACCCTCTACCTAGAACCACCAGGTCTCCAGTGCCCTTTGTCATTGTGGCAAATCAAACCTTTGCCATGGTCACCCATGTGCTGAGGACTGGACCCTAGAAGACATTCTCCTGGTAACTTTAAACTGTGGGTTCGACTAATTTTATTTGTGTGTATCGTCGTTTAATTTGATGCGTCTTTTATTTAAATTCTCATGTTAAAGTAAGTATGGTTGTATATTACATCTCACGTTTTAATGAGTGTAATTTATTTATATTATTATGTTTTTTGTAAAATGCTGTTCACACTTAAGTTCCACAGTTTCCATCAAACATTCCATCGTTTTTGACAAATGGTGCCGTCTGCATAAAAAAAAAAAAAAAAATTGATGGAGCCCTTTCAAATCCGCATCAAAGGGAGCCAGGCAGCATAAAGTATTAACAGACATACTGATTTCAGAAATCTGTCACTTGTATTAGTTTTCTAAAAATTACTGTTTATTCCTTGCTGTACAATGCCAGCACAGGAGTCGGGTGTATTTATGATTGGCAGAATTCTCCCTATTACTTTGCATATGGCGTAATCTGTCAGTCAGACTGTAAATTGAAATGAAAATGCATAAGGACACACCACTGAAATCAGCAGAGAGGGAAGCATATGGATTTACATGTTCTCTTCAGGCTAGATTCACACTGTGTAATTTGGAGCTGATTTTGAGGCGGATTCAACCTCAAAATCAGCACCTAATTCTGGCCAGAATATACCTCCCATTGTTTTCAGGAGCATGAAAAAAAGAATTTCTTGCAGAATCCACGTTACAAGGCTTATGCTGATTTAGCTCCATTGTGTTGGTCTAATCCGCAAGGTTTCCATCATGGAACCATGGGGCTGGAATTTAGGCCGGTGCAGACGACCGGGCTGCCAGCCAGCCAGAATAAGGCACGGGCGGCCACAGGGGGACACAGGAGCCCGGTGCTGCCCGTGCAGAGCCGGCTCCGTGGCCCCTTCATATATGAATAAGAGCCACGGAACAAGGGCCGCAAAATAGGACAGGAAAGGACCGTCTATATTTACGGCCTGAACTGCGGCCCCACCGGACCGGTAACACAGTCAGGCGGGCCCATGAAAGAATAGGCAGGGCTACCGGAACACGGAAGCACACGATCCGGCCATGGTCGCTGCAGGGGCCTTGAGAGGATCCAACCTCTGCAAGTAAGGTGGGTCCACCTGCGTTGGCCCGCCGCTGCCAACCGGGTGAATCGGGGCGGGTTGGCATCGGATTCCGACAGGTTAGCGACGCATTGGTTAAAAACCCATTCATTTGAATGGGTTTTTAAAGCAATCGTGCTGGTGTGCGCTTACACCCTCTGCACTGCATATCCTTTTTTTTTTCGTCGGAAACAAAGTCGGACATGCCGGACTTCGTATCCAACGAAAAAAAACTGCTTCGCAGCGCAGAGGGTGTAAGCGCACACCCGCGCATTGCTTTAAAAACCCATTCAAATGAATGGGTTTTTAACCAATGCGCTGCTAACCTGTCAGTATCCGATGCCAATCCCGTTCCCCGAGATTTTCACTCGGATTGGCAGCGGACGGACTCAAACGCAGATGTGAACCCACCCTAAGCTGTGTGAACCTAGTTTTAGCATCAGTAAGGAAAGTGAATCCATAACATTATATGTGTAAACAGAGCCTTGAGCTATATAGCTCCATCAGTTTTGGTTGCAAGAGTAGCACAGGTTGGCTGCTATGGGCAACCCAAAAAAGTATTGCTTCTAGAGGAGAACATATCGCCAGTCTCATAATAGATATCCACAGGGACTTTATGTGCCGTGCAGATGGTAAACAATTATAGTTATGTACTAAAATCTTTAGGTCCCTGTGGGTGAATGAATTTTAAGATAGATCATCCATAAGGCGTGTCGTCTTAATAAATTGCCCGACTGACACAGGGGCCAAGAGGTTTATTAAGAGGCTGTGGCCTCTCTGACGTGAGTTTTAGCAAATCAGCCAGGCTAAGGTGTCCCGCTTCAGCCTGCCCCAATCTCCACCCTCCAATGTTCACATTCACAGAATGTGGTGGGCGATGCACGGTTTGGGACTTGAGGCATACGTTTGCTGCAAGAAAGGGCCTTGTACAAAACGTGCGCCTCAATATCATCCCTCTATGACAGTTTTCTGTTGTAAAGGAAATGATAAATTTCCCCCTCAGTGTTTTTTTGTAACACTAAACACAGCCTGCTAAATGGCATCAGGTAGAAGTAAATGGGAAGACTGGTTGTGGTAAAATGAAGTGAGCGCTCTTGTCCACTTAGAATTGCTGAAGGGTAGCATGTGTTACCATTTCCCTGCCCATTCTGCTTGATTTCATATGTTGCATGTTGTCTGTGTTAGTAAGGTCACCTACTAATTTAGCTTTATAAGGACGTCTTGCACATTTCCTCATCTATAAGGGTTTGCCCTAGCGACAGATAAGGAAGATCATTGTTTATATATTTCTATTGATCAAATAATGTCCCATAATGCTATGACCTTAATCATCACATCATCTAGCAGCTTTAAGTCAGTGAGCAAGGGCTACCCTCCTCCTGCTTCCAGGCATTTTGCTTTGGTTGCCATTGCAACAGAGATGCAGAACATTCATTGGTTGCGAGTACTGCAGCAGTAGCCTTGGCTCTGGGAAATGTGAAGAAACACCCTCGGTTTCCATATCACATGAGTCGCATAACAGACAGTCTAAGCAAATGTCACCAGGATTTCCGATGTGATGGAAAAATGATTTCAGTTGTTCAGACATTGTTGGCTTGTCTGACATTGCATCATTTAGTAATCTAGCATAAATTGTTGCTTTATGCCTCCCACACAAAGGTATTGTATGATCGCTGATTCCTAGAAGCTGGAGAAGGACACAAGTCACCTATATGCATATGTACAAAATGCATTCATGAGCAGATGTTATAAAAGCAATGCTTGTGCATGCAAACTATACTTTTGTTTATTTAAAAAAACATACAAATGTTGCTCATGAGGTGAAATATCAGGACTATTAGTTTTCAGTATTCATTTTGATGTGCTTCGAACTACTGAACTACTAAAATTTAGGGTACATTAAAGGCCTGTTTACATTGGTAAAGTATCACTTGTTTGTTTCTTGGTTATGCTGCTGGAAGACTTTAGTAGCTACTAATTTGCTTTCCTGCATGGCACTTCACAATTATGTCAGTGTTGGGCTATGTTCACATCTGTGTTGTGTTTATAAGTTTTTCTGTTTCTTCGAAAAAACAGAAAAACTTATAAAAACGGATCACTTTAAACACCTGTTGCTATCAATGGATATTTAAGCGGCTCAGGTGTCATTCTTTTGCATCCTTCCCATTTGAATCCTTTTTTTAGACTGAGAAAAAAATCCATGCATGCTGGACTTTGTCCTCCATGGACCCATTATAGTGACTGGAGCTGATTGCATGTCCATTTTTTTTATTTCATGGACTAAAGAACACTGAGAAAAAAAATTGTGATATGCAGTATTTCTTCTTTGTTCTCTACTCATCTGCTGGCCATTTAAGTCTATGGGTCTGAGAAAAAAACAGACAGCACATGGATGACATCTGTCGTTTTTCACAGATTCATTGCAAGATGCTGAAAAACAATAGAAGATGGCATTCGTGCTTTGGGGGCTCTAAAGCTGAACAACAGAGACATATTTGGAAACTGTAGAATAACCTCTACAACAGGGGTAGGCAACCTTTTTTGTTCGGCGTGCCAATTTTAATTAAAAAATCAAAGATGAGGTACTCGGAGTGCCGGTCAATAATTATAAGTATGACGACCCCTAAACTAAAGTCATATACCACAAACCATAACACAGAAGTTCTGCCACCAGATGCTTTAGGACACATGCGTTTACTACTATTTCCTGGATCGCACCTGTACTTTCCGATTAGAAGCAATGAAAGTCCATGTACATCCGGCAATTAGTGGTAAATGTAAGTGTCCAGGAGCACCGTATGGCAGCAGTCTTATGGTGAAAACACACTATGTATCTGGATGCAGATATAGTCTTAGGCCACTGGAACTTTTACTTCAATGTAAAACTGTGTTCACATGGTGCATTTTTGCACAAAAAAAAATGCCTGTGTTTTCTGTGCAAAAACACATCCTTAATGCAGAAAACACATCGGTATACAGAATAATGTCCCATAGCGGCCCCTGCACACGGTATTATATCCCATAACAGCCTCTGCACACCGTATTATGTCACATAGTGGCCCCTTCACACAGTATTATGTCACATAGTGACCCCAGCACACGGTATTAGGTCCTGTAGTGGCCCCTGCACACGGTATTAGGTCCCATAGCGGTCCCTGCACACGGCATTAGGTCCCATAGCGGTCCCCGCACATGGTATTAGGTCCCATAGTGGCCCCTGCACACAGTATTAGGTCCCATAGCGGCCCCTGCACACGGTATTATGTCCTATAGTGGTCCATGCACACGGTATTAGGTCCCATAGCGGCCCCTGCACACAGTATTATGTTCCATAGCTCTCTTCAGACCCCTGAGTATAATAAGTGCAGGACCAAGAGAAGTGACAAACATAAAAAAACAATGCTACTCACCTGTTTCTGCGCTCTGCTGCCGCCCTGTTCTCTTCGGCGCTTCTGCCTGACGTCAGCGACCGCTGATTGGGTCTATGGGGTCTCGTCGCGTTATTATGCGTAATAACGCCAGACGCAGACGTGACCCCTGAGGCGCTGTCAGAAGCGCCTGCAGATCGCACAGCCGCCATGCAGCGCAGGGAACAAGGTGAGTATCATTGTTTTTTATGTTTCATCACTTCTCCTAAGTCTCCGCTTATTATACTCGGGGGTCTGGAGAGACCCCACAGTATAATAGCAGTTTCGTTTCGGCCATGTTTGGTCCGATCGAAGCTGCTGGGCGAGGACTCCGCTGCCGTGCCAGGGGAATAAGCCTCGCGTGCCACTCTTGGCACGCGTGGCGGGGGTTGCTGACCCCTGCTCTACAAAGTACTGGGATTAGGTTTATAACCAATTTATTGCTGACAAACTCCCTTTAACCACTCCCTTTAACCGCCCATAGACTATATACGTCTGGAAGGGACTCTCTTGTTCTGCAAGGTTGTACTGGTACATCCTTGCAGATTTAAGCAGCTGGCTGTAACTACTGCTGGAGCTCCCCTATAGAAGGCAGAGAAGGTTTATTACCGTCCCAACCTTCACGATCGATGTGTACACAGCGCTCAATGAGCGCTGTATACACAGCAATGGGAGCCACCATGATATTGCTCCCCTCTGACCCAGCAGTCACGTGATCCGCCGGGATCAGAGGCTGTTAAAGATGCTGGGTCCTACGGGACCCAGATCAGCTCTGTAGTTATGGGCAGGAGGCTGTGTTCCTCCTACAACTGGGACTAAATGATCAGCTCCAGTAACATGTTCCCTTTAAAGGGGTTGCAGGCATTTTATAAAATTTGGTTAGCAGCAGGAAATGTGATAGAAGGTTTAAAAAAAAAAAAAAAGACAAACAAAAAAAACTGGCATTCACCTGTTCAGTTCCTTGCCATTCTGGTGATCTCTGTCTATCTTTTACTTCCCTTCAGCAATGTGATGCCCATATATCCATATGACTGCTGTCTGATGCAGTGAATGCACGTGTCACTGTTGAAGCCAGTGATTGGCTGCAGTGGTCACACACATATACAGCATGTCATTGCTGCAGGGAAGTTAACAAAGAATGGAGTGTACCTCTGGAGCTGAAGGGGATTGAGCATGGGAGTATTGACTAGGTATTCACATTTCTTTCTGGCCAAATTTGTAAAAATTACAAGCAACCCATTTTACATTTTTATTTTGTTTAAAAGAACATTAAAGGGGTTGTTTGGATCATAAAATTGAATGCATGCAGCAGGGGAGCGCTAGAAAAAAAATGCATGCATATTTAACTGCATTTTCATGTCTTTTCCTGCACTGGGTTGGCCACCACCGCTGCTGCTCTGTTTGTATACAGAATGGCTGCTGCGGTGATGTCACATTGGCAGGACCACTGAAGTCAGTCACCACTCTGTGGTATACAGCTGAGAGAGGTGACTGACTGATGGGGTCTGGGCGACATGATATCAACACTGCAGCCATTCTGTGTGCGAACAGAGCTGTGACAGTGAAGGCCAGCTCAACGCAGGAATGGAGAAGAGAATGTCGGTAACTGTAAATGCATTTTTATTTTCTCGTCCTCCCCTGCTGCATGCATTTAATTTTATGATTCTTGAAAACCCCTTTATTAATGAATAGAATTCATATGGTTTTGAAATCTTGTTTTTCAGAGAAAAAGCCTTATCCGTCTTTTGTTTTTCCTTAGGCTTCAAAATGAGCGCATGTGCTAATAGAGTGAAAACATGGCTGTTATCGACCTGGCATATTAAAGTTCCAGATCCATGGTTAGAAGCTTGCATTAACTGGATTCAGGAAGAAAATCGGGGTTCCTCTTTGTCCCAGGCTGAAGTCAATAAACAAGTTTTTGAACAATGGCTGCTCACTGATTTAAGAGATTTAGAACACCAAGTTCTACCCACAGCTGTCTTGGATTCCCTAAAGTTTGAACTCAGTGGCTTTTATGCAGTACAAATAGATTCCCTAGTTGACGTCAGCCTTCCTGCTTACTCCCAACTGCAGAAATTGAGAGGAAGAGAAAATGTGAATGACCAGGTTACAGCTACAACACAGGCGACACAACATTCATGGGAATCAAAACCATCTCGAATGCTCATGCTACAGTTAACAGATGGCATTCAAAACATTCAGGGAATGGAATACCAAACTGTGCCGGTGCTTCATGCTGGGCTTCCACCAGGAACAAAAATCCTGTTACAAGGTACCATAGCTTGCCGTCTGGGTGTACTTCTCCTTAAACCAGATAATGTGAAAGTCCTTGGTGGTGAAGTAGAAGCTCTTGTGGTGGAATATGCACAAGATAAAGTTCTTTCAAGATTGATTGGTATGGAAGAAGAGCCTTTGCCACAGCGAACATCAGTACAAACTGAAGCTAATACAAGACCGCAAGAGATAAGTGCGCAAGCAATCGACTTATCAGATGAAGATCTGCTTGCAAGTCTTAATGAGAATGAGGAATTATCCATAAACAATAATACAGTTCCTGAAAGCGGCTATTATAGTAGAAGTGAAAATTCACATCACAGCTCAAGTATATCATATATGGAACACCAGCAAACACCAGCGTCAAGCACCAATCGCACCAATATTAGACAAGCACCAATCACAGCCTCAGATGAAACTATTCAAGCAAGTAATGTGGACGAGGTTTATGACTTAGATGATGATTTATTTTTAGAAGAAGAAATTCAGAGGGAATTAGAAGAGATGGCAGTGAGGGAATCTGAGATCACAAACAAGTCATTTGCAAGTATAGCTACTTCTACGGCCATTACTTCAGCTGCAAGAATAATCTCTTCTACAGCTGTTGCTTCATCTTCAAGAATAGGTTCTTCTACAGCCATCACTACCAATACTTCATCTACTAATCAAACATCGATATCTGTAGTAAGCTCTGGTCAACTAGACCTTCCTCCATTTACCTACTTGTCAACTGTCTTGACTTACCCAAGTACTACTGTCAAATGTGTTAAGCTGAAATCCTTTATTGTGACTTTAAATGGAAATCTTACCAGTAATAGTGGCATGTGGAGTATAAAAGTAAAGATATCTGATGGTACTGGATACCTTGATGTTGACTTCAGCAATGATGTCCTCACAGAACTTATAGGATTTTCAGTATCTGAAATGAAAAAGCTAAAAAGGGATCCTAGCCAGCAGAATAAGCTTTTAGATGGCCTTCAGAAGTGTCAGAGGATGCTTACTGACTACTGTGGAATAATGACTATTTCATATAACCCAACAACATCTAAAGCAAGTGTGCTGGCTTTGCAAGATGTCAATGAAGAAATTACTGTAAGTTTAAGGAGGCGGTTAAATCGGTAAAAAGGATATTGACGTGACTGTTCCTCACCCTTTTAAATATTTATTTTTACCTCACCATTAATATGGCTAATAAGAGTCTGCTCCTTTGTAAAGAGAAATGTTAAAGCTGATGAAAATTACTGTTGTGGGTGAATTCCATTTATGTTTGCTATTAACATTCCCTGATAGCTTTTGTGTTCTCCAATAATAAAATTACGTGTTGTTGCAAGTTCTGTCAAGATAACTAGAAAGTTGGCCTCTTGGACTGAAGCTGATGGCACTTGAATTTTTTTTTAATAATGCTGTGTTTCAGATGAATGTGGCATACGAAACACAAGATTTACTGTTTTAGATTTTGTAACTGATTTAACTTTGTTTTAATATCTTTATTTATGTTATAACTTAAACAGCAATCTTTTCCCTTTCGTCAGCAAGAACCTGAACAGGATTGGTAGGCTGAGTGTTCTCAATATTCTTTAATAGAACTATGAATATGGAACACGAAATATACGTTAAGGAAATGTCAACAGTTTGTAAGGTTCCATTTAAATGTTACAAGTAGTCCCCCACCATCAGGCCCTGATAATGCCTCTCATTTGCTGTCCCCTGGTGTCTTTATAATGCACGTCTGCTTGTTCCATACACTGAAAAATATATTTTAGGCTGTATCCAATTTGGGGCCTTCAAGTCAAGGCGGTGGAAAGTAACGGAAGAAGTCATGCTCTCCAGACCCCTTCCCAGCCCTTAACTGGGATTGATGTCCCTCAGCCCTGTTAACATTACTGCACCTGCCAGACTGGTGCTCAGGGAAGTCACTCGCAGTCGAGGGGACAGAATGGGGCGTGGAGAGCTTCTTCCTTTAGCTCTTCACTTCCTCAACTTGTAAGGCCTCATTTGCATACAGAATTAAATTAATTTTTCAGCGAATGGTGGCAGTAGGCTAGCGTTGCAGATATTGGGGTAACATTTGAGAGGCACTATGAGGTGCTGATCATGGTTTGGGGAGGTGAACAACCACTGACAGTTTCCCTATAATACTGCCCAGACTAAATCGAATTTGTTATTCATGTGTATGATGTATAATATTCTGATTACTATTGGTTGCTTGTTTTATAATGTCTATATTCATATTTTGCTCTTTCTTTGTTTCTTAATGTTTGACCAATTAAAGTATTTTTATAGCACTTTAACATTTATGACCGGACTGCATACATGGACTCTTCAAGTTTAGAAGAGTCAAAAAGATACAAATTTGTTAGTGTGTGTGTGTGTGGGCGGTGGGGGGGGGGGGGGGGGGGGTTCGGGGGGGTTGGAAGAAATAGGTGTCAGATGTTTGGCTGATACCTGTCTGAGGTATGTGGTAAAGAGGTATTTAAGAATAGAGGCGGATCGTCTCTTCCACCTGTCATTGCTTGATACCGGATTGTTGGGCACATGGAGAGGAGGGACTACGTTTTCTGCTACTTGGTAGTTGAGCTAATGGAGATGGCACTATCAACCCACTCCCACTTTTTTGCAGAAGAGATACAGAGGGGAAAAAAAAGTATTTAGTCAGCCACCAATTGTACAAGTTCTCCCACTTAAAACGATGAGAGAGGCCTGTAATTGACATCATAGGTAGACCTCAACTATGAGAGACAAAATGAGAAAACATCTAGAAAATCACATTGATTTTTAAAGAATTTATTTGCAAATTATGGTGGAAAATAAGTATTTGGTTAATAACAAAAGTTCATTTCAATACTTTGTTATATATCCTTTGTTGGCAATGACAGAGGTCAAACGTTTTCTATAAGTCTTCACAAAGGTTGGCACACACTGTTGCTGGTATGTTGGTCCATTCCTCCATGCAGATCTCCTCTAGAGCAGTGATGTTTTGGGGCTGTCACTGGGCAACACGGACTTTCAACTCCCTCCAAAGGTTTTCTATGGGATTGAGATCTGGAGACTGGCTAGGCCACTCCAGGACCTTGAACTGCTTCTTATGAAGCCACTCCTTCATTGCCCTGGTGGTGTGCTTGGGGTCATTGTCATGCTGAAAGACCCAGCCACGTTTCACCTTCAATGCCTTTGCTGATGGAAGGAGGTTTGCACTAAAAATCTCACGATACATGGCCCCATTCATTCTTTCATGTACACGGATCAGTCATCCTGGTCCCTTTGCAGAGAGAAAGCCCCAAAGCATGATGTTGCCACCCCCATGCTTCACAGTAGGTATGGTATTCTTTGGATGCAACTCAGCATTCACTCTCCTCCAAACACGACGAGTTGTGTTTCTACCAAACAGTGATACTTTGGTTTTATCTGACCATATGACATTCTCCCAATACTTTTCTGGAACATCCAAATGCTCTCTAGCAAACTTCAGACGGGCCCGGATATGTACTGGCTTAAGCAGGGGGGCATGTCTGGCACTGCAGGATCTGAGTCCCTGGCGGCGTAGTGTGTTACTGACGGTAGCCTTTGTTACGTTAGTCCCAGCTTTCTGCAGGTCATTCACTAGGTCCCCCCCGTGTGGTTCTGGGATTTTTGCTCACCGTTCTTGTGATCATTTTGATCCCACGTGGTGAGATCTTGCGTGGAGCCCCTGATGGAGGGAGATTATCAGTGGTCTTGTGTGTCTTCCATTTTCTAATTCTTGCTCCCACAGTTGATTTCTTCACACCAAGCTGCTTGCCTATTGCAGATTCAGTCTTCCCAGCCTTGTGCAGGTCTACAATTTTGTTTCTGGTGTCCTTCCACAGCTCTTTGGTCTTCACCATAGTGGAGTTTGGAGTGTGACTGTTTGAGGTTGTGGACAGGTGTCTTTTATACTGATAACAATGTCAAACAGGAGCCATTACTACAGGTAATGAGTGGAGGACAGAGGAGCCTCTTAAAGAAGAAGTTACAGGTCTGTGAGAGCCAGAAATCTTGCTTGTTTGTAGGTGACCAAATATTTCTTTTCCACCATAATTTGCAAAGAAATTCTTAAAAAATCAGACAGACAATGTGATTTTCTAGATATGTTTTCTCATTTTGTCTCTCATAGTTGAGGTCTACCTATGGTGTCAATTACAGGCCTCTCTCATCTTTTTAATCGGGAGAACTTGCACAATTGGTGGCTGACTAAATACTTTTTTTTTTTCCCCACTGTAAGTATCAGTGTTATAGCATTGTTATTTAAGAGAATAATAGAGTGCACTATTTTGAGGCAATCTTGACCAATACCTTATGGTTTAATATACACTTGTGTCTTATTGGTTTATTCTCTCTCTCTCTCTCTCTCTCTCTCTCTCTCTCTCTCTCTCTCTCTCTCTCTCTCTCTCTCTCTCTCTCTCTCTCCTATATATATATATATATATATACATATATATATATATAACTTTTTTTTTTTTTTTTTTATGAGACTATGCCAGTGCAGTAGATATGGAGACTGGCATTGAATATGTTGGTTTTCATAAACCCATTGTCTCGAGCTTCAGCCCTCTCCAATTGTCTAACCTGTACACAAGCTGACAGAGTAGTCCTCACTACTGTTGGCCTCTGTTATTATCCAGAGGAGAATGCAGGTCCCACAGTCCAAAGCCAATGACTGTATAGCAAAATTATTAGTATTGTTTACTTATATAGCACCATTAATTCCATGGTGCTTTACATTTGACAAGACAAATATAATACTAACAGTGACCAAGTGGCACAGTTGGATAGAGGGCCCCGCCCGCAAGGGCTTACAATCTGTGAGGGCTTAAAATCACTGCTTGAAAAAGTTTCATTAATAACTATAGAATTGCACTGGTAATGCTTCCTATTTTTTGGATTTAGATAGATAGAACAAAGTCCAAAGCAGAACAGCAGGTACACAAAAATAGGTGCAAGCAATAGAGGATCCTGGCTTAGAGTCCAGTGTAACAACAACAACAAAAAAAAAGTTAAAATTGCAGCACTCCAGGATTTAAAATGCAAAAGAAAACTATTTTTATATGTGCTGGATAGGAAATATAGGATGGTGTAACTCAGGGGTCAGCAACCCCTGGCACTAGTGCCGGGTTCGGCACCCCGGGCTTATCTACAAGGTGCAGTGCTCTCTGCTGTCTTAACACATGGCAGTGCTGCTCCAGGTTGCAATCTCTCTGTCGAAAGAGAGGATGCACTGGGGTGGAGAGCATCAGGCATGATGTACTAGTGTCTGGGCCATGTGGTAGCCTAGTCAGGAGACAGCAACTTAATGTGCTAAATATAATATGGAGCTAAAATTGCCTTTGTTCATTTCAACAAGGCTGGAAAGATTGGTTTGGACATCTTCAATAAAAAGTCTGGGGTGTGTGAGGGGCATCCTCTGCCCCCCACAAATCAGGATTACTGCAGACTACTCTTAGCTCCATGTTTAGTCTAGTCTTATCCACCAGATAAGGATCATCTTTGCTAAAAAAAAAAAAAGTCAGGGATGCCACTGAAATGTAAGTTTAATCGACTACCAAATCAGTTTCTGTTATAGTTTGTGTTATATGACTTTCATGTAGGGGTCGACATCCTTTCAATTATTACATGGCACACTGACTACATCATCTTTGATTTTTTTTTTTTTTCAAAATCAGCACACCATCCAAAAAAGGTTGCTGACCTCTGGTGTAACTTTAAGGGTTCATTCACACGATGCAGTTGTGATGCAGTTACAATTGCATCCAAACTGCGTAAAAAATTCAGTTTTGATGTGTTTTTGGTGAGGTTTTCTAAATTTACAATTGAATCAAATTTATGTTCCAAATGTAAATTCAAAGCCTTTGCTAAAACAAAACACATAGGGTAAGGTAATTGGCATATAAAAATATACCACTAATAAGGTATTTGGTAAAGTAGTGGTCTGACTGGTGAGTATAGGTGTGGTGGAAAATGAAAGCTAATACTTAAATAATATCATGTAAAACGAGCAGACAAGGAAACGCCTCATAAGGTAAATATGTGCAATGCGAGCAAAGAAGGACATGGACCCAGGTTTCGAGACAAGGAGTCACCTAAGTAGTAGAGCATTATCTTATGGGATTGCCAGAGAGCAGTGGAATAAGTAGTTAAGTGGTAGAGGCGGTATACAGCCACTATAGAGTCACAATACACGTGCATGGTGCTGTGAATATAAGTACTAGTAAGGTTCAAGATCTTACAAGAGGCCATAGGAACGTGATGACGTCAGCCAGGTGAGGGAGTGCGAACTAGTGTGACCAAGAACTAGGAAATCCAGTACCATGAGTCATATCCCCACTGCTGAGCCAAATCATGGAGGGAAGGTAGAGCAGGGAAAGAATAAGGTTGGCAGAGAAAAAATGTTTCTAGGAGACAGAGAAATGCCTTAGTCAATGGAGAGGAGGGAAGAGAAGGGAAAGGGAAAAGACAAACCTGAGCAAAGAGGGGAATAAATAAAAGGGATAGGGGAAGACTGGAATGGAGTATAAAAGACTAGATAGGAAGGGTAAAAGGTGGGGCAATCCGGACCTCATGGAAATATTAACAAATCTCCAAAGAGAATTAAAAAAAAAAAAAAAAAAAGTCAATGTATTGACATGAAATATAATCATGTACATCATAATCACGATTAAGGTTTCGTTTTTTGTTTTTCAATTAAAAATTTATTGATTTTCAACTAAAAATAAAGATAAAACTGAATTGTACAGAACTCATATAAAGTATAAACATTGTACAAGGGTAAACAACAGGATCAAGAACTCTGGTCAGCTGCATCAGGGAAGAATGAGAAGAAAGGAAAAGGGGAAGAGGGACAGAAGAGCAAGGGAAGGGAGGGGGAGAAGTTCAGAGCCGATGGTATTACAAAGAAAATCTTAGTAAGAAGATAACTAAACTGAAGAAAAAAGGAGGAGGGATTTTACTTAAAACTCGTTTATGTAAAAGGACGGTGGGGGTGCTAAAATCAAAGAATGAAGTCTGGGCAGGGGCCCAGAAGTCTGAGCCTCCTAACAGTAGGAACGGTATGTCTCTGTACCACAAGGCATAGGCACACGAGAAAGAAACAGACAAGTGGAAGATCTATAGCTTAGCTGTAGGAATCATTGTGCTACGTCCTAGTCCCGTGGGGGTGCCACAGACCCAAGAAGCGTCTGGTACTCTCCAGTACATTGGAACTCCAACCAGTAGTACCAGATTTTATTGAAGACTTTGACAGTGTCGTGCAGAAAAGAGGTGAGGTTCTCCATGCACATAATCTTGTTAACCTTCAAAATCTAGAGCAGGGGTAGGCAGCTTTTTTTGTTCAGCGTGACGATTTCGATTAAAAAAACAAGTTGAGGTCTCAGCGTGCCGGTCTATAATTGTAAGTCTGACGACCCCTGCACACGGTATTAAGTCCCATAGCGGCCCCTGCACACGGTATAATGTCACATAGCGGCCCCTGTGCACGGTATTATGTGACATAGCGGCCCCTGCACACGATATTATGTCCCATAACAGCCACTGCGCACGGTATTATGTCCCATAGCGGCCCCTGCACAATGTATTATGTCCCATAGCAGCCGCTGCACAAGGTATTATGTCCCATAGCGGCCCCTGCACACGGTATTATGACCCATAGCGGCTCCTGTACACAGTATTATGTCCCATAACGGCCCTTGCAAACGGTATTATGTCTCATAGTGGCCCTTGCACACGGTATTATGTCCCATAGTGGCCCCTGCACACGGTATTATGTCCCATAGTGGCCCCTGCACCACGGTATTAGGTCCCATAGTGGCCCCTGCACACGGTATAATATTTTAACTTTTATAATATTCCAATTGTCACCACTCACTAGCTATAATTATACTCTGGGGTCTCTTCAGACCCCAGAGTATAATAAGCGGAGGGCCAAGACAGATGACAAACATAAAAAAACAATGTTATCTCACCTTTTCCTGCGCTCCACAACCGCTCTGTGCTCTTTGGGCCCTTCTGCCTGACGTAAGAGACCGCTGACAGGGCCTCAGGGGTCAAGTCCGATGTCATTACGTATAATGACGCGACATGACCACTGAGACTCAATCAGCGGTCGCTGACTACAGGCAGAAGTGCCCGAAGAGCACAGAGCGGCTGTGGATCCAGGGAAGGTGAGTTAACATTTTTTATGTTTGATCACCTCCCCAGGGGCTCCGCTTATTATACTCTGGGATCTGAAGAGACCCCACAGTATAATAATAGCAGTTTCGTTTCGGCCGTGTTTGGTCCAATCGAAACTGCTAGGTGAGGACTCGGACTGCCTGTGCCAGGTAAATAAGCCTCGTGTGCCACTCTTGGCACGCGTGCCGGGGGTTGCCGACCCCTGATCTAGAGAGAGAGAAGGAAGTTCTATTTGTTTCCAGAATTTTGGAATGCAGGCCCAAAAATCGAAGCAGAGAACACTTATAAGTGCACATTGGAGAGTCGCAGTGATGGAGAAGGAACAGAGCAGGACCTAAATGATGGAAGGTTTCCGTAACCTGAGAGATAATTCTCTTCAGCCATCCTAAAACGCAGAGAGTGTGCTACAGGACCACAAGACAAGAAGCATACTACCTTCCTCCACTCCACATCTCCAACAGATCGGTGTAACTTGAGGAAATATAGCATGGAATTTTAAAGGGACACATTACCACCAGGATAGGATCTAGAAGCTGGTTTCCTGGTAGCGGAAGCAACGATATATATGTTCAGTGAGTGAATGGCGGCATAGGAGGCCTTCGTTCCAGGAGCATGTAGTCGCTTCTGAAATTTGCCAGGGGGGGAGGAGAGTGTACAAAATGACGGAGCTGCAACCCGTGCCACGCGATGAGGGGGTGAAGATCACTCTAGGGGCAACATCTGGACCCTTCCGCCAACCAGAATCATCCCAGAGGTGTCCAACATGATATACCCTGTGGCGGCTTCAATTCCGAAAGACCCTGTCAGAGACACCAAAGGGGGATTTCAGGTTCCCCAGGATCGGATAGCATAAAGAGTCAAGCAGATTAAAATTAGCGTGTACAAGGTGCTGGGAGCAAATATGAAGAGTTGGGCATATTGTGGGATGGGATCAGAGAGAAGACATTAGTGAGGATTCAAGCCAAGGAACCATCTGCAATGGAAACGGAGAGAACACCTGTTCAATGAAAACCCAAAAACAATTTTAGTTCAGGGAGGGCTAGTCCACCGCTACGTTTTGGGCGAGAGAGAAGTGCTCTGCTGATTCTCGCTGGTTTACTCGACCAGATAAAAGCTATTTGGATAGGGCCCAAAAGAAAAAGGATGGTATGAGGTAGAGGAGATGAGGCATGGTATTCATTTTGAAGATAGTACCTAACCATATCTACCAAAACATGTGAACGTGCCACTAGTCCATCTGGTCCAATCTGCACGGTTAGAAGCAAGCATAGGTGTGAAGTTGGATTGGAAAAGGTCTTTTGGGTCAGGAGTGAGGTAGACTCCCAAATACACGGGAGAGAGACATGCAGGCAGGAGAGAAAGAACAATAAGTCGTTGGCATATGTCGCCACTTTATAAAGGTAAGAAGTGTGGGGTACGCCTGAGATGTTTGGGTGAGTCCAAACATGACAGAGGAAGGGTTCTAGTGTCAAAATAAAAATGAGTGGAGAAAGCGGGCAGCCCTGCCTGGTGCCATTAGCTATGGAGAAGGGGTGGAAAAGTAGACTGTTAACCGGGACCTGAGGTGAGAGTAGAGGGAGAGAATCCAGCACATCATGTTTGCGCGGAGTCCTACTTGTAACAGGGTTTCCTCCATAAACTGCCAATTAACCCTATCAAGGACGTTCTCAGCGTCTGTAGAGAGGAGCATGAGAGGTCTGCCAGATACCTTAGCACCATGTAGGAAATTGATAGCTTTAATGGTATTGTCCCTAGCTTCACGCCCCGGCATAAAGCCCGTCTGATCAGAGTGTATAGCATCACCTACAAGGGCTTTAGCCAGGAAGAAAGTATTTTGGTGAGGTTTTTAAGATCAACGTTCAGAAGTGATATTGGATGTTAGCCAGGGCAAAGGAAGGGGTCCTTACCCTGTTTAGAGAGCATGGTAATATGAGCACAGAAAGGAGTCATGACATAGAGATGAGCCCAACGTCAGGTGAGGTCCAAGGTCTGGACCAAGTTTCTAGTAATAGGTGAGACGCAATCCGTCCAGACCTGGTGCTTTATCCGTAGCCATGTGTTTAGTAGCTTCTCAGGACTGTGTAGCCCCCTCACATTGAGAGATCCCACCGTGAGCGTAGTCTGCAAACTGGGTGTCGCCATGTCCAGTTATTCGGGTTGGACCACATGGACAGTCACTCACCAAGTACAGGAGAGGAGGAGCTAGAAGTACAGAAGGACGAGAGTAGGAACAGGTGAACAAAAGTAGAAGGTAAAAAGGGGACAAGACAAGGAGCTAGAGAGAAAAAAATAAAAGGAAGTGAACATCTCAGGTGGAGGGAGGCAGTCCCTCAAACAGAAGAGGGAGAAGGAAACGAGGAAAGCAGGGGATTGAGCACATGGGGACCACAAGTGTATAAAAGAAAAAACATCCCACACTCCTGATCCGCCCACAATAGGAGAGGAGGGCACGGGTGGAGCAAATAAATTCAAGGTCTAGAACATTATGAAACAAACACGGTCAAACATGGTACCAGCATTATTGCCCCTCTAAGCCAAAGGGGGATAACTGAGTAGTGCAATAAAATAGTGGTAAGGGGAATGGATCTGAAATCCAGGAGTATTAGTCTGATGGGGCTATAACATTGATGGGGGGGGGGGAACAACTAGGCCCCAACTAAGGCACACGGCATCTTGACCCATAAGGGGTCAGCGGAGACTGGGACCTACACGGAGGGGTTTGAGGATAATTAGTAATAGGATGAACAGAAAGCTCCATAAACTAGACCCTCTAAAAGGAAATGTAATATGGGGACTGGACTGACCAGTAAGAATAGTACAAAAAGTGGGGCTGTGCCACGTAGTAAGGCCGACTAAGATGACACCCACCAGAGAAAGAGAAAAAGGGGGAGTTATGGCAGAGAGTAGTGTTACAACAAACATAGGAGTAAAAATTAGTATAATAGAACCTGCTATCGTCCATAGTGGGGCCTTTCATGTTTCAGCAAGACCCAGAGGAGGTTCTCAGAGGAATAGCGGGAAGCAGACCACACATTGAAGCATCGGGAGCTGTCACGCTTCAGTTGGAAGGTGGCAGGATAGATCAGGCTGATCTGGTTTTAGTCACTGCGGATCTTCTCCAGGTGGCTGCAGTGGTGAGGACCCATCTCGGATGGGGTAGAAGTCGTATACCTGGATCTGCGGTGCCATCTCTGAGGAAGCTGTTGGGTATTATCCAATGTGAACCAGTTCTGGACTTCAATGGGTTCCATGTTCAAGAAAGAGAACAGCTCTGGGAGATCAGCTGGGGAGCGCAGCAGGAAGGAGGCAGGGCCTTTAAAGACAATCAGATGGAAAGGATGTTCCCAGCAATAAGTGCTGCCACAGTCCTTGATGAGGCTCAGAAGAGGTTGTAGGGTGCTAGTGTGAGAGTAGACACATCCGGAAAGAGCCTTATCATGGTGTCCTCAAAGGGTACAGAGCCCACGGACCAAGCCCATCTCAAAATGTGGTCTTTCTCAGAGTAATAGTGAAGTCTGCACAAAACATCCTGGGAATTAGCAGGGTCAACTGGGCCACAGTGTTCAACTCTATGTATTCTATCAAATGTGTATGTGGCGTCCAGAGGGTGTTGTGTCGCCAAGTTGACTCTGGCGGGTAGATCATCTAGGGCACCCATTTCTGGAACGCCTAGTAGGTGGACATTATTTCTCCTGCCCCAATTCTCCTGATGTTCGAGTTGAAGTGTGATATTCAGGAGGTTGATGATAGAGCAGTTTTGGGACCGTTCCACTGCGGTGAGTCTGCGGTTCATGTCAGAGACCAACCGGCCTCTGCATGACAGTGTCTAATGCCTGAGCGTGGGCCTGTTCCAGGCAGGAGACTACGCCATCCAAATCCTGTTTGGTAGAGAGTGCCTGTATGAGGTCTCATAGTAGTTTGAAATTGGCTGGTGCCGCATGGGCTACTTAGCACTGGAGAGTGGGTGCAGTCAAACCGGGATTGTCAGGACAGAACTGCGGCATAGCAGGTGGATCAGGGACCCTCGTGGGAGATCTGGACCCCACATCAGTGGTTGAGTGCACATTCTGTGAGAGGCGCAGTGTAGGACATGGTGGTGCCATGTCTTCAGTGTCAGATGATGCAGCTGAGACACTTGAATGGGAGATAGAGGGTGAGCGATTGGCCAGAGGTTTGGGGAAGACCAGCAGAGTTGCTAGGATGTCTCCTGGGCATATCCCATAGAGGGAAGACCAAGGGTAGTAGGTAGTATATACTCGTGGTCACAGGGCTTTTACAAAGAACATCTGCAAGGCACCATTGCTAAACCCTGTTCTTTGGATGAAGTAGTCAGAGGGAAGGCAGGGTCTGGAGGCCAGAAGACAAGATGGCGCAGGCCTCTGGTGGTGAGTAGGCCCAGCCACAGAGAAGTGGTTAACAACCCACGCTGTCTATGAGTACCCGGGACTAGGGGGGAGTCCCGGCTGTTTAAGAGCGCAGGTACCAGCTATCAGCCGCTGTGGGGATACATTTTAGATTCAGCCCCTTAGGTTTTAGAGACTGTAGTCAGTATATCCAATAAGTTTCTCTCATTTTGAGCCACTGTATGTGGTCTTCCCCTCGTCGTGGAACAGGGATCTGTTTAAAAAACTTGAAATTTAAATTTAAACTTTAATTTAAATAACTGATGTATGAAAACCAAAAGTCTAAAAAATAAGGTATCAAGTTCAATGAGACACACCTACATTAACACATATTAATCCAAATGGTGGTCAAAATAAAACTTTTATTATACATACACTCAAGCATAAAATAGCACCATGCTCAAACAACACTTAAAGCAGATATCCAAGATCCCAAAGCATATCAGTAGCCTACCAGGATTGTCAAAAATTTTTTGTTTAGAGATCCCATCACTTATGGTTTCTCCTACATAGAGTAGTCCACATGAGAACTTAACATAAGTAACATAGGAGGATTCGCATGTAAAGTAGCCTTTAATATGAATACCTGTATTAGATAAATACAATCACACTTCTGGAACTGTAGTTGTGGTGGTTTATTTGCAGGGCCTATGATCATGGTTCTTTGACCTGCATTGTGTGCCTCTCCTCCTCGTCCTCCACCGTGGTAACTGTGTTGTGGACCTTAAAAAAAGAGGATTGCGAAGAGCCTGGGTGGTTGTCTGAGCTGGAAATTGATGCTTGATATCCCCTTTTATTTCTATGATAGGATAGATAAGTATCTTGTCATTTGAAAGTCTAGAAAAAATTTGGATCTCTTGATGCATGCTTTACGGTAGATATTCAGTGTGGAATTAAGTTTCTCATTGGTGCTGGCGAAGTCTTCATTTGGGAGGGTTGACTTCAGTTGAGATCAATACTGGTTATTTTTCTTTCAAGGAATTTATGGATTGTTGTAGGAAATCCACAGTAAGTGTTATGAGATCAAAGGAACATTTATTTAGAATTTGTTCAAAGTGGAGACAGTAATCTCTGTTCTCTTTGAATACAGTTGGGCGAATATGTGAATGTGGGCCCCCGGGTATTCTCTGTACTTTTAAATATTCTGTTAAAGTGGCACAATGAAGTACGTGGTCGATAAGTGATCTTTCTTCATGTTCCCAATCTTCTAGTTTTTAAATTCATTTGGAGAGAATTGTAGGAATCACCTGGTGTTGTTATATTAGCCGATTCCTTGGTTTTATAGAAGAAAGAATGTCACTTGACATGTCTTGATTGGCTGCTCATGTTAAGAGTGATACAGTCATAGATCAAGGTGACATGGCATATGAAAGTATAGGTTCTTGGAGAGGAACTCATTCCATGTTCAAGGTAACAAAGTTTCCGCGACTGAAAAATGATTCATCAGTTGAAAACTGTTTTTTTATTGAATAATATAATCCATGTGAATAAAACACTCTGTGACGATTTGGTTAGTCTTAGACCCTCCTCAGAAAATCTGTGTACAATAAATCAAAATTCCATTAGACATTTGTTCACAATCAAGACTCCTTAACAAACAAATAAATCTTTTATTATGTGTAACTCATATATCCATTGACTAAAGCATTCTCCGTCTCCTAGGAATTTTTTTTCTGTGATAGAATTTTGATTTACTGTACATAGGTTGTTTGAGGAAGGTCCAATACTGAAACATCACACGGTATGTTTTATTCACATGGATTGCATTATTTAATAAAAACTCAGTTTTCAGCCAAATAGTAGTGAGCTTACAGGGAAGTTAATGTTTCAGAAGTCCCCATTCAAATGTGTCAGGTTCCAGTGCTCTCATGCCTTTCTTCTTTTTGATCTTGCATTGCCCTCAACTCCAAGAGAAACTTAAATTTCAGCAGCCATTCATATGTAGATAATTACAGATTAGTATGGGATATTTCCATTAGGTTGAAGCAATCTATGATCTAGGAAATCAGCTCTGCTTCAATAAGTCCAGGATAATTGGGTAGTCAGGGTAGCCCCATTTCTCCCATGTTCAGAACTACCCCCACTTAGTCTGTAATTTGTTGTTTGGCCACATGGCGGAGCTGGAAAGTAAAGGAGCACCCTAGGTCTTTCAGGACCTAATTTTAGCTTGAATGACTTCTAGACCCCACTCCCCTTCTGCAAGGGATTTGAGCTGGCAGAATGATGTAGCACCTCCAGAAGTGACCTAGAACTAGAGGGATAGTGAGTAGTTTGAGCCCAGATATTGTTGGCAGAATTGAATGCAATGTCACTGCAAAAAAAAAAAAGAAAAAAAAAGAGATTTTATTTTTCACAAATACATCACTTATAGGATGTATATTTCATAAAGGGTACATGAAATTGAGGAAATACGCCTCAACATTTATTGTCCTATTTCTCCCATATTCAGAAGTACCCCAATTTAGGGAATAATCTGCTGCATGGACACATGGCAGAGCGGAAAGTTAAAATAGCACCCTGTGGATTTTAATATATAGTGATTTTAGCTTGAATCATTTATAGGCCTCACTCCATTCATAGAGAAAGTTTCAGCAGACATAGTGATGTAACACCCTAGGAAGTGACCCCATTTTAAAAAGTACACCCCTCAATGTATTCATCTAGGGGAATAGTGAGAATGTTTTAGTTTGTGAAGTGATTGAGTGCACCCTGGAAATCCCATACCGGAGGGAGTGGGAATGGCAAGTCCTACTTCCAACCTACCCACTATTCCATTAAAAAAACAGTCCAGAAAAGAAACTTATCAAAAGCCTTAGCAAAAAATAAATAAATAATTCACTGAGGAAACCAACTCTCCTGGCTTTTATTCTTCTCACACAGTTTCGAAACTAGTATGCAATAGATACTATCTCTGGTATGACACCCTTCTAAATATTCATCTAGGGGTGTAATGAGAATTTTTAAGGAGTGTTTTACTGAAATGCCAATTGATATAGGGGCAATATGCTAATAAGGGATAACAAGATGAAAGCAAATTAAATTACAAATGATTAAATTTAGTCAGGGAAAATTTTACAAAATGAATGATGGGGGTTTAACAAAAATCTACAGAGCTGTGCCAAATTCTAAAACAATTGTGGATATAGAGACCTGATTGTGAAGGACAGGTCTCACAATGGGAGGTTGTGTCTCTTCTAATTCCCCTCTTGTGACACACCCTACACCTCTTTTGGGGCCTCCTCTTTGTCTCTGTGGGGGGAATTATTCCAGGGAAGTGCTGGCCTGGCACAGTTCTGTACACCGTAGTTCCTGCAGCACTGCTGTCCTGTCTCTCCTGATGACCAAATAAAAGGGATTTCCAAGAATTTCCCCCTATGGCCAGCAGCTCTGTATATCTCAAATGTGTTATACAGGGCAACTTGATTGAGATGCAGCACCAATTTTTTGTACTAGGCCCTTGATTTTCTAAGGGTGCTGTAAAGCTGCAGGACTTGATCGGACAGATCCACCCCGTCCATGAACTTATTATAGTCCTGGATACACACAAGCTTGTTGATAGGCACTTTGCTTTCTCGGACTGGAGCTGGGCTGGATTTGTCCGAATGGATGCTAGTCCTTGTATTTTGCTATCATCATATTGTTGTGGCACACTGCCCTATTGTCACCCACTCTAATACTCTGGACTACAAATGTTTTTGGGCAGGTCTTTTTGATTACGCCGGATTGTACCACAGGCAACAGTAAGTCTTGCGTGCAGGCACTGAAAAAGAGGGACACTTGTATAAAAATTGTCTAAATATAGATGGTATCCCTTGTCTAAATGGGGGTGGATTAGATCTCATACAATTTTTCCTGTAGTTGTAAATATAGGGGGAGGGGGGCAGTCTGTGGGCTCTAATACAATTCCTTTCCTCATAGATTCAGAATTTGTGGGTATAACCCATGGTGCTCTCACTGTAGTTTTTTTTTTTATTATACCCATATTGAGCAATAGGCCCCAGAATATTTTTATTTTGTCTGGACTGGTAGGGAAAGACATACGTGGCCTTGCAAAGGAGGAACTTGGATTTGCGACAATTAATTGCTCTGCATATAAATTGGTCTGTTCGACCATGTTGGAAATTAATTTATCTGAGAAAAACAATTGGAAGAAATTGATTTCTCTAAATTCATCAGCGTCCACTTGGATACCAACAGTGGCTATGAATTTGAGCAATTGGGGCAGAAATGTAGTAACAGGGCCATCAATTTTCACTAGGCAGTGCTTCAGCACTAGCCCTAGCATGCCTATGGGGAGACTCGTCTACAGAAGACTCTCTAGATGAACAGTAAGACTGTAAAAATTTAACCTCCTCTCTGCTGTCATAGTAACCATCTAACCATAAAATGGCAAATGTGGTACAACGAGACATTTTACAGTAGTTATATTATGAACTATTTTTTAAATTTATTTTTTTATTACGTTTAACTTTTTTATTCCCCCCCCCTTCCCCAAACAAGTCCCAGTAAATTGTGTGACTAACTCATAGTAACAGGACTAGTGCAATAGCAATCCATACTGGTGGTAAACTAATGTGGGATTAGCACTAACTGAACGCTAATTCACACCTAACCTATCAATTTATTAAAAGTGTCTTTTTAGGGGCATCTGGGGCGGGAAAGTAAAATTTTTTATTTTTTGATACTCATGGCAAGTCTGCATGTACGGCTTTGATCTACTCTCTGGCATATGTGGCAGGATCGGAGTCGGCACAGTCGCTTAACCCAGCTTCCTGTCATATGATCCCATGTGATTGGTCCATCTTTACAGATGGGCCAATCACACCGATTGCCACCCATGACTGGTCCCTTCTCCGGATCACTAGGTAAACTTAAGCTGTTCGGCACCAAACCAAAAAATTTTGTTTTTATAAAATATAACTTTTAATATCCATTTAAAAATCCATCAAAATACATGCCTGTATACAGGCATGTATTTTGACTACTAATCCACTGATGGATTTTTAAATGGACATTAACGGTTATATTTTATAAAAAAATATTTTTTGGTTTGATGCTGAAAATTTTTTTATTTTCTATGCAGAATTTGATCTAATCTAAGCCTTTGGGTCCAAAGCTTAACTTTTCGTGCACCCTCTGATATTGTTATAGACTTTGGATTGGAGAAATATCGGTGAGCTGTATTTACTTTTTTTTCTTAGTTTTCATCTGTGCTTTTCAAGGTGTGCATGTTATCAGAATTGCCTTAGAAGTAGCAGATACAGATTAGAGCTCTGTTGTACTATGGAAGGTTCTATTATATTTTTATTTTATCAATAACATTTGCCCATTATTATCACTCATAGGTGACTAATAATTATGGGTAAATCTGTAGCTGTCAATTATGCAGGCATCTGTGGATAGTCAAATATGTCCTGTATAGGCCCAGCAGCAGGTGTCCTCTTATGTGTCAAGCCACAGTTACCTTCCAAGTACCAGCACAGTTTCCTCTGTAAATGCCAGCAATTTCACTTATTACTGGCTGACGATGACGTTCTGGAGGGCAGTGATCAAGTAAAGATTGCGGCTCCCATGGCGCCTGCGCACTTTAGATGTTGCGGTCGTGTTTGACCACGGCATCTAAAGTGTTAACAACTGCGGTCGTTGTCGGCACTGATCGCAGCTGTTAGCGGCGGGTGCTGGCTGTATTATGGCATCCGCCATGTATGGAGAGAGCTCAGCTCCTGATCCCTCTTTATACACCCCTTCACACCTAATCACATACATATAAGTGATTTTGTGTGAAGGGGTTAATTGGAAGCTTTATGGATTGGGTTTCCTTGTCCAAGTTATTTGCACATGAGAACCCTTTGCATAAAGTTAAGAAGTGGCTGGTTTAGCATTATCAGATTATTTGTTGCCAATCTTGTTATTAATTTTTAGAGCACCATTAATTCCATGGTGCTGTACATTTGAGGGCTTACATACAAAACTCAAAATACACAAAAAAATACAATCCTAACAGAGACCAACTGGTATAGCAGGATAGAGGGCCCTGCCTGCAAGGGCTTACAATTTCTTAGGGAAGGGGGATAGAGACAGTAGGTGAGGGAAGAAGTTGTTCGGTTGGTGGTGTGGCAGCAGCAGAGTTATTGAAAGTTTTAGGCTTTCCTGAAGAGGTGAGTCTTCAGGGTCCTCTTGAAACTTGTGATTCTGGGGGACTGACTTATGTGTCGTGGTAGTGAGTTCCAGAGTATGGGGGGTAGATGGAAGAGGTCTTGAAGGTGGTTGTGTGAAGAGCGGATAAGAACAGAATAGAGTAGGAGGTCTTGAGAGGATTGGAGATTACGTGTGAATAGGAAACAGGATATTAAGTCAGAGATGTATGGAGGGAACAGGTTGTGGATGGCTTTGTATGTCAGCATTAACATTTTAATGCATGGTAGTGGGTATTGTGGAGCAATTTTTTTTTTTTTACCAGTATTTTGTCCTTGTGAACATACCTGTACTATATCAGCAGTTTCACCACATTAGTATTTATTTGATATTTTTAGACCACTTTTGCTCTGCACAATGGTATTGGTGTGGCACTGCTGGGGAGGTATTTTTTGCTGCATTGTAGTATTTGGTGCTGTTGTGGAGATATTTTGTGTAGCATTATGGTATTTGATGCTTTTGGTGGAATTTTGTGCTCCACTGTGGTGCTTGGTGCTCCTGGGGATGTATTTTGTGTTGTGCTGTGGTATTTGGTACTTCAGGGGAGTCTACTTTGTACTGCATTTTGGTATTTGGTGCTTTGGTAAGAGATTTTCTGCTGCACTGTGCTTATTGCTTGGTGCATATGGAGAGGTATTCTGAGCAACATTGTCGCATGTAGTTCTACTGGGGAGGTATTTTGTGCTGTTGTATTTATGTGAGGTATTATGTGCATTGCATGGTAGTATACAGCTAGTGCTGCTAGGGGCAATTTGGATGCTGCAAAGTGGCATATCTGTTGGCTCTATGATAGTAATATGGACAATGCACTTGTAGTATTTGTTTGCTGGTGATTCCCCAGCATCACACTGGACTGGCTGATGTGTGTCAGGTGAAAAAAAAGGTTTTAGAAGCTCTGATTTACAATAGACCATTTTTATATTAACCAACACATCCCTACTCTCTAGATTTTGGATTTTATTCAAATCTTATTTATATTGATAATCTGTATAATTGATTTATCCAAGACAAATAAGCAACAATGCTTCAGGTTTGAAGACAAAGCTGTTAATAAAGTCCAGAATATATAATTATTGCTGGTTGCTGCATTTCGTTATAAGGTTATAGAGTAATTACTCAGCAGGCCCTCAGTTCCCGCTAATGTAGAAGTGACGGAACATAATATGGCTAAATTACACTGTCACAGCTGGAGAACTTATTGTGAAAAGGCAGGAATATTATAATACATTGTTTAAAAATCATTAAGGATGCCGCTAAGTGAAGATTCGGTTTAGAGTTACTTTTATGAAACAGCTAAAATGGCAGTTCCATAATATATTGTTAGTAATTGTAATGCTTCAGTTTCCTCTGTAGCACAGCATCTCAAAGCGTAAAAGAAAAATGTCTGTATTCCTCCATATGATATAAAATTTATAGTAACACTAGATATAACTTGGAGGGAATTTATCAAGCCAGCTGCACCAGTGTTCACACATTTTTGCTCAAGCTATATCTTATGCAAAAATTTGCAACTTATTGCTATTCTCTTCTGTTCAAGGAATGAAAGCAAGAAATTGGCTTTCATTCAAAATATACACCAAATTTATCTAATAAGTCCAATCACCATGAGAATGCAGTCTAATCTGCTGGGAGCATATTGTAAGGCAGGAGGAGCTGAGCGGATTGAGATTCAGTATAATATATATTTTATCCATTTTATATTTTTATTCATTCTTTGCTTAGAGACTTTCATCTAGCTATGAGGGCAGTCCTTACAGTACATACAGAGATAGCTGTCAATCACTGATAGGACCGACCCATAACCAGATGACTGCTTTTGAGAATGCAAAGAGAAAAGATATAAATGGATAAAATAGTATAAAAGATCTACTGAACACTGCAATCTTTTCAAATACTTGATTGGAAGGGGGTGGGTTTCAGACCCCCACCAATCGTCAGGTCATGATGGCCTATCCTATGTGTGTGTCATCATTTGATAAGCCTGAAAATCCCCTTTAATAAATTCAGCACATCTTACTCTAAGAGACTTTTGACTAAGACTGGCATATTAAAGAGGACCTTTCACGCCCTCATTGATTTGCAGTATGATATACCGCTAGAAAGCCAAGAGTGCCCCTGAGAGTACTCTTTCATTGACTTGTACTGTCGGGGGGGGCGTTGCTCACAGCCCAGCGATGATGCTAGGCTGTAAGGCCTGTCCTCCTGACAGTGGGGAGATATTGGTGGCAAAATAAACGGCACCAATATCTCCAGCCCCGTGGCACATCGGAAAGCCATAGTGTACTGTAGCCTTAAAAGGTTTTTTTTGTACAAAACACGTTATCCCCCATCCATAGGAAAAGGGGATAACTTGCAGATCAGTGGGGGTCCAACTGCTCAGACCCCCACTGATCAGGAGAACGGTGGATTGGGCAGTGTGCACACCTCTCCATTCATTTCAATGGGGGCTCTCCTGAGCAGTGGGGGTCTGAGCAGTCAGACCATTACTGATATACAAGTTATCCCCTATCCAATGGATAGGATATAACTTATTTTGTGGGAAGACTCCATTAGGTTCTGCAGTGTGGTTTATGTGTTTATGTGCATGAACACTGAGATATCGTATATAAAATATCACTATAAACATACTTTTCAAAATCACATCTTACTAGAACATTGACTGGACTGTTGGGTTAAATTTGTCATTAAAATATCAAACTAAATTGTCAATATAAACATCTCATTCATAAACTTTGGTTCAAAAGTGCAATAGTAACATCTTGATGAATCATTGGGATGTTGTACACAATTTCATATGGCTTTTGTCCTCCACTTGCCATATTACAGGTTTATTGCAGCACTTAATAAATTAATTCTGCATTTCAAAACATTATCAGGAATTAATTGATTTGGTTATGCTGCTAATTATGTTTTCTTAATGTTGTGCAATCTGAACAATTTTGAGGTGAATATTTATTAGAATATGGAATTATATAGAAAAGAACTGTCCTTATAAAACTAGGGTCACAGGTGGAATGTAGCAGGGCTAATACGAAGGGTAATGGAAAAAAATCCACCTTTTGTGTTCTCTACTTAAATGTCATGGTTTGGTAAATGGATTTCTCTACTTTCCTAGGAGTGTGCTTCTACGTTTGTCTAGCAGCAATTAGCGAGAAGAGGTTGCTCTGCAAATTGGCTCAGCGCACGGTATAGTTCATCTCCCTTTATTGTATAAAACAGAACAAAATTGTTCCTAATCAATCCACTTCAGCTTTCAGGCTCAAAATTTATTTACTATCTCTTTCAATTCTAAGTACTTCTAAATGTTTTTCTGGAATTAACCTATGAGACGGAGATACTTTTTTTAAGATACTTTTTATTTATGTTTTTAAGCATTAACTATATACTGTTTTCATGAGCCCGACTGTGACCGCAGTAATGAGATAAAATTATAGTTGAAGAGTTCTTATCCGATTGATTAATGCTTTTAGAATAATTAGACTGTATCTCATATGCAATATTGGACTCTTTTACTCTTACCTAAATAACAGATATTAGAATTGATGGTGATGGTTGTAATTTTATATATTTAAATCACATCTAATAACTGAGAGCTAAGAGTTAAATTAATCTAGAACCCTCCATATAGTTTATGGGTTTTTCTTTTATCAGTTATTAGCTATGATTACTAATGATGAAAGGGGGTTCTGGTTCAGGAAATATATTTTATTTATTGTATAATGAAAAGTTATGCAATGTTCTAATATATCTGTGCAATAAAGGGGATGGTCCAACCATGTTTAAAAAATTGCTTCAAATGTTATAAAATGATAAAAGAAGTACTGCTCACCTTAAAAAACTCTCACTGTTCTAAGCGAAATGATGATATCTATCAATGGAGGCAAGGATACAGTATTCTAACATGGACATGTGACCCCTGGAGCCATTCACTGACCACAGTGATGATTTACAACCACTGGAAAACCACTTTAAGTCTTCATAGTTTTTAAGATTTCTGTTTAAAGGGAGTCTACCACTATCAAAATCACTTTTATAGTGTTGTAAGGGCTGGTGATGACATAGTAAAGATACTTTTTTTGTAAAAAGTGCAATCTTGCGCTGAGATAATCAACATTTAATCCCTATGCAGATGAGCTGTTTGTTGAATCGGGGTGTGACTGTATCTGCTAGAGCACCCTTTTTCACCTATGGTCACTGAGCAAATGGGACCTGTAAATCTTTATCTTTATGTTATGGTCGGCACTGAGTGATGACTACAGGCAAAAATGTGTGCTTTGGCAGATGACGAGTAAGTGCACTGATTTAAAAGTTGATTTTCTCTGCTGGAAGATAGCACTTTCGCACAAAAATGGTGACACATTTTAAAGCATTGCATAATTTTTATTATTCTGTGATTTCCAACTATTACCATGCTGGAACCTCTACCCCCATCAAAGAAGCTTGGTGAAAAGAGGATAAAGCGTTCTGTTTTCTGAATAAGGTTTATTGACTACGTTGCTAGTCTCCTTTAATATCAAGTATCTATTAAGATGCAGAAATTTGCCATCCTACTATAAAAGTGAAAGTTTTTGTTTCCTACTAGGGCAGCAGTCTCCAACCACTTTTGTATCATGGACCAGTTCCAAGCAAGACAATTTTCCCATGGCTAGGGGAGATGGGAAAGGCAATTGGGTCTGCTTCAAAATAAAGTTTGCAGCAGACATAATACAGATATAATCCAATAGTATAATACTATAATATAATGTAGAGTAATGGATTTATAATTAGAATGGTGGTCTGAATTGAGACATGCACCTAGAAGCCTTGCACGGATTCCTGTAGTCATTTTCCTCCCCTATCCTCACAGGTGTCTTAATAGCACACTACATTTAATGGAAAATAACACAGGGGAAACTGACTACAGTCATGGCCAAAAGTTTTGAGAATGATACAAATATTAATTTTTACAAAGTCTACTGCTTCAGTTTTTCTAATGGCAATTTGCATATACTTCAGAATGTTATAAAGAGTGATCAGCTTAACAGCAATTACTTGCAAAGTCAATATTTGCCTAGAAAATGAACTTTATCCCCCAAAACACATTTCAACATCATTGCAGCCCTGCCTTAAAAGGACCACCTAACATCGTTTCAGTGATTGCTCCATTAACACAGGTGTGGGTGTTGATGAGGACAGGGCTGGAGATCAATCTGTCATGATTAAGTAAGAATGACACCACTGGACACTTTAAAAGGAGGCTGGTGCTTGCCATCATTGTTTCTCTTCTGTTAACCTTGGTTATCTCTAAAGAAACATGTGCAGTCATCATTGCACTGCACAAAAATGGCCTAACTGGGAAGAGTATTGCAGCTAGAAAGATTGCTCCTCAGTCAACAATCTATCGCATCATCAAGAACTTCAAGGAGAGAGGTTCCATTGGTGCCAAAAAGGCTCCAGGGCGCCCACGAAAGACCAGCAAGCGGCAGGACCGTCTCTTAAAAGTGTTTCAGCTGCGGGATCGGGCTACCAGCAGTGCAGAGCTTGCTGAGGAATGGCAGCAGGCAGGTGTGAGTGCATCTGCACGCACTGTGAGGCGGAGACTCTTGGAGCAAGGCCTGGTCTCAAGGAGGGCAGCAAAGAAGCCACTTCTCTCCAGAAAAAACATCAGGGACAGACTGATATTCTGCAAAAGGTACAGGGAGTGGACTGCTGAGGACTGGGATAAAGTCATTTTCTCTGATGAATCCCCTTTTCAATTGTTTGGAACATCTGGAAAACAGCTTATTCGGAGAAGAAGAGGTGAGCGCTACCACCAGTCTTGTCTCATGCCAACTGTAAAGCATCCTGAAACCATTCATGTGTGGGGTTGCTTCTCAGCCAAGGGAATCGGCTCTCTCACAGTCTTGCCTAAAAACACAGCCATGAATAAAGAATGGTACCAGAATGTCCTCCAAGAGCAACTTCTCCTAACCGTCCAAGAGCAGTTTGGCGCTCAACAATGCCTTTTCCAGCATGATGGAGCACCTTGCCATAAAGCAAAGGTGATAACTAAATGGCTCAGGGAACAAAACATAGAGATTTTGGGTCCATGGCCTGGAAACTCCCCAGATCTTAATCCCATTGAGAACTTGTGGTCAATCATCAAGAGACGGGTGGACAAACAAAAACCAACAAATTCAGACAAAATTAAAGCATTGATTCTGCAAGAATGGACTGCTATCAGTCAGGATTTGGTCCAGAAGTTGATTGAGAGCATGCCAGGGAGAATTGCAGAGGTCCTGAAGAAGAAGGGTCAACACTGCAAATATTGACTTGCTGCATTAACTCATTCTAACTGTCAATATAAGCTTCTGTTACTCATAATATGAATGCAATTCTATTTCTGTATGTGATAAAAACATCTGACAAACACACATAAAAACCAGAGGGCAGCAGATCATGTGAAAATATAATATTTGTGTCATTCTCAAAACTTTTGGCCATGACTGTACACAGATATCTGCAAGGCTGGTAGGTGCTGATCAGGATAACAGAGGACTGAGAAAAAGGCTCCATGTGAGTGAAGCACCATTGCGCTTGCATGGCCAGTGCTCCATTCAGATGCTGATGGATATTACACAAGCGCACTATAGATATATTCACAAGGAGGCTTTAGGGGGACTTTTGGTGACCTGTTCTCCTGATCAGTAAGGGACCTGGAAGACCCCCTAAATATACATTGGTAAAAGCCCATACAAACACCAAACCCAACAAAGGGTAGGAGTCCCAAGTTATCAGGGTCACATACATATATTGCACACCTGTATATACTATTCAATGGAAGGAGAGAGCGCAAGTGAGAAGAAAGGAACCACTTGTGTGGATAGCGGTCATTCCTCTCTTCTCATTTGTGCTCTCTCCTTCCATCCAGTGTTCTGACTTCATGTAGATCATTTTTGCTGCATCACACAATTCCATTAAAGTTGCTGTTTGTTTGAGGAAGGGGTGCACTTTGAATAGTGTGGTATACCCCGAAACGCGTTATCTAAGTCATTTCAAGATAAAAATTGTGTCACATTAAGATTTATGATGTTTCTGGAATTAACAATCTCGGTGAGGAGCACGCATCCTGGTATATCTTCTCTGGAGTTACTTTTAGCTCCGCACACAAAGCAACAAGCTTTATATACTAGTCGGTGGTAAATTGCCACTCACCTCAAAAAACAAGATAAGCAGACGTCATTGCGTCATGCCCGCCACAGCTGAACGTCTCCCACACACTTATGCAGCGCAGGAGAATCAGCATGTCTGTCACAGAAACTACAGGTTACAAACCAATTGTTTAAGTCATGCAGCCAAAGCTTATTAATGTATAACTTTAAAAAAAGACAGTAAGAAAAAGTTATGATGTGTGGTTTTTTTGAGTTTAAGCCATTAGTGCCAGTGCCCCCACAGTGCAAGAATTACATGCTCTATTCTGGCCCTAAGCACCCCCATATTGCAAACATACCCCTATACAGTGGGGAAAAAAAGTATTTAGTCAGCCACCAATTGTGCAAGTTCTCCCACTTAAAAAGATGAGAGAGGCCTATAATTGACATCATAGGTAGACCTCAACTATGAGAGACAAAATGAGAAAACAAATCCAAAAAATCACATTGTCTGATTTTTAAAGAATTTATTTGCAAATTATGGTGGAAAATAAGTATTTGGTCACCTACAAACAAGCAAGATTTCTGGCTATCACAGACCTGTAACTTCTTCTTTAAGAGGCTCCCCTGTCCTCCACTCATTACCTGTAGTAATGGCACCTGTTTGACATTGTTATCAGTATAAAAGACACCTGTCCACAACCTCAAACAGTCACACTCCAAACTCCACTATGGTGAAGACCAAAGAGCTGTGGAAGGACACCAGAAACAAATTGTAGACCTGCACCAGGCTGGGAAGACTGAATCTGCAATAGGCAAGCAGCTTGGTGTGAAGAAATCAACTGTGGGAGCAATAATTAGAAAATGGAAGACATACAAGACCACTGATAATCTCCCTCGATCAGAGGCTCCACGCAAGATCTCACCCCGTGGGGTCAAAATGATCACAAGAACGGTGAACAAAAAGGAAGTGGCCCTTCCTTTTCTGTATTATTTGATATACAGTGAATTGGAGCTCAGCACCCGCACCATAGACTTTTTACAGTGCTACTGCAGCATCTCAGAGTGCTACTGCTTTTGTGTGTTTGTCATTGTGCCTCTGGGTTTCATGTTTGTATGTTTTGTTCCATGTTAAGTGTCATTGTTGTGCAGCTTTCCCCTCGGCATTTCCCCCCCTGCAGTGTTCAAACCCAGACTTGTTTCAGCCCTGGCCTATCACAGGCCACTGGGCGGGGTTGTAAGGAGATATTATCTCCCCGGCAACAGTTGGTAAGGTAGTTCAGTGCATGCAGCAGACTAGTCTTGGTGTGCAGAGCTGACCTGCCACCAGCCTCTGGACTGCAGGACCCCCCTTGACTTTGTCCGGCCTAGGAGTGGGACTGGAGCTGTTTGGGAGCGTGCTCGGCCTGCTAGGTGGCACAGCATCCGCCACTACTACTCCCATCCTCCGGTCTTATCCAACTGGGTTGCTGCACTACTGCTATTTTATATCTGCTAATGAGGTCCTTATGTATTCTGTGGTTTGTCTTAAACATGGCACCTAAATTAGTAAACTAACAATGCTAACAAATTATGTGAAAGAAAACTAATTTTGTCATCTTGTAGAGTCGACATTCCTAGGATGTGCACATTATGAGGGATGCATTACTGTATTGTGTGCACTGGTTACTGGATTTCTGAATGCACAATATACAATGTCATATGTTTTTTAGTTTCTGCTGTTTATTGTGTGTTGAGTACCACATAGAAAATGCCTTTGTTTTGTTGTTTTTTGCATTTCTCATTGGTTAGTCTACCTTTTTTTTCTTAGATAAAACAACTTATGTTGCCATTTAATCCCATCTCAAAGTATCTCTCATGCTTTTGTCAACATCAGAAAGTGATTACAAATACCATCGTAGCTATTACAGCAGTAGATATTGGAGGGGCCTTTGGAAGTACACCAGAGTCGTCAGAGCTTTTATAAGGTGTTAACTTTGCACTAGTCATCTGGACTCACTAGAAGCAAGGCCAACTGTTCCCATCAAAATGAAGGGAGCAGTGAGATGCATTTCCGACCTGACACTCGTTTCATGTTCTGCACTCCAGTTATCAGATCCCCACTGTTAGGAAGGGAATATGGGGTGAATAGGAGGTAACTTGTTGTCACCAGAATACCTGTTTAGGCTAAGGCCACACAATGTGGAAACGCAGTGTTTTTTGTTGATGATTTTGCTGTGTTTTTTTGAGCCAAAGTCAAGTCAGTATTTAACAGAAGGGAAATGTCTAACAGCTTCCTTTATATTTTCCATTTCTTTTCAAGCCACTTCTGACTTTGGCTCAAAAAACCACAGCAAAATCTGCAACAAAAAATACTGTGTTTCTGCAACATGCGTTTTACAGTACCTGCAGAGACTCTGGCTAATGCCATCCACACATTGCAGAAAAAAATCTGCAGCAGAAAAGCTGTGTTTTCAAAAACGCTTGCATTTTTAAAAAAATTGCAGCATGTCAATAATATCTGCGGAAACACTGTTTTCCATATAGGTATAATAGAGGCAGAAAATCCGTAGAGGAAAACTCTGTGAACATGCATGAAAAACGCTGTGGGAAAGACCGTGATGCGTTTCCGCTGTGTTTGTTTCCACAGCATTTTTTTTGCTGCGTTTCACTATGTGGGGCCTTTGCCTTAAAGAATTATTCCCGACTTGACACATTGCCTAGGACAGGATTTACAGGAACAGTTGAGAAGTGCTGCTTTGCACTGTTTCCACAACTCATATAGAGTAACTATAGTGGCGTAACTAGAGTCTTGTGGGCCCAGGGTGCAAACTTTTGTCTGGGGCCCCCTAACCCTTTCCTAGAGTGAATTCTTGATAGTGGCGGTTACAGGCACTGAAGCAATATCTCAGATACTTGAAAGGGGTACAGCTTTAATACCCACAACTGCAGTTATCAAGAATACGGTGAGTGAGCAGTGCAGCACCTGGCATGTAAACAATACTGGGATAGTATTACATGCTCCGCAGTGGACCCCACACAGTATTACGTGCTCCACAGTGGACCCCAAACAGTATTACATGCTCTACAGTGGTCCCCAAACAGTATGACGTGCTCCACAGTGGCACCCAAACAGTATTACGTGCTCCACTGTGGCCCCCACACAGTATTATATGCTCCACAGTTGCCTCCACACAGTATTATGGGCTCACAGTGCCCACCCCCCAGAGCCTGAACCCCCCCATTCCGCCCTCTTGCTCACACACAGCCTACACCCCCATATACCCCTCTTGCCCACACACAGCCTGCACCCCCACGTCACCCTCTTTCTCACACACAGCCTGCACCCTCATTCCCCCCTCTTGCTCACATAGAGCCTGCACCCCCCATTCCCCCCTCTTGCTCATACGCAGCCTGCATCCCCTGCCCCCCTCTTGCTCACACATGTTCTCCTTCCATCAGTCTCCACCCCCAGCAGCTTCTTGTGTAACACCACACTGTCCCGTACAATCCAGGAATAGCTCCGCCCACACAAGAGTCTGATCACATCGTCATGCCGTCATCGAAGGTCCTTTAGCCCACTAGGATTTAGCATCTACCGCAGGAAGAGCCCCGGAGCAGATGGTCAGCCCAGGACAGGTGAGTATTTTTTTATTTTTTATGCACCTCCCCCGGGCTGGCAGTACTGCTCAACTGTACCAGTAAGTCTCGCCATAGGGTCTGGACTTTAGAACAGTTATTCCCATTTCAGCAGCGATTTGACAAGATGACAATATGACAATAACCTATAACAAAAATGATAAAATAAGTAAGTGAACTGGTTCAGATCGAACTGCATTTGACCCAAATTTTACAGAAGTTTTGGACTCAACCTGAGACTTTTGGGGTTCATTACACACTAATAATTAGTATACTCAGACCCCAGAGTATAAGAATTGGCCCAGGGGAGGTGCAGTAAAATAATAAACACTTATGCTCACCATGCCTCATCATTCTAGGGCTCCCTTGTGGCATCTGGCACGCCCTCAGTGGCCTCTTCTGGCTGCCAAAACACACCTCAGAACAGTGGTGTAGCTATGAATGGCTGGGCCCCAAGGCGAACATTTGACATGCCCCCCCCACACAAACCGCATTCATGTGCACACTATTATGCACCATAGTGGCCCCTGCACACAGTATTATACCCCATAGTGGCCCCTTCACACAGTATTATGCCCCATAGTGGCCCCTTCACACAGTATTATGCCCCACTGTGGACGACCATTGTGGACTACCCATGAACAATTATTATACTCAGACCCCAGAGTATAATGATCAGAGACTCAGGATAGGATAGAAACATCAAAAACAATGTTACTTACCTCCGGCTATGGCGCACTCCCTGCTACTTTCGGCATAATGACGTCGGCCTGGCCCACGCGACTTCTGGGACATCACGAAACAGGCCCGAAGACTGCCTGAGCGCAGGAGAGGTAAGTAACATAGTTTTTTATGTTCCCTCACCTCACCTCACCTGGGCCTCCGATCATTATACTCTGGGGTCTGAAAAGACCCCAGAGTATAGTGATAGCAGTGTTTGTGGGGTTCACAGCCGCCTCTGCTTCCGCAGAAGGAGAAGCACAGGCAGCCGTGAGCAGGAGCGGGGATCGGTAAGTAAATAGGGCCCGTTACCTGCTGGGGTTACTCCAGCAGGTAATGGCCTATTAAAAAAAAAAAAAAAAAAAGAAATGTCGCGGGTCCTGTGGCAGCCATTACCGCTGCTACCCCGGTATTTACGCCACTGCCTCAGGAGACGGCTAAGGCCTAACCACAAGCCTCAGAGGTTCCCTGGGCAAGTGACCTCAGCTTGAAGGCTAGAAGAGGACCCTGAGGGAGCGCAGGAAAAGTTAGTCTAGCTGAGTATACACGTTTATTATTTTACCCTGCTTCCCCTGGGCCTCTACTTATTATGCACACTGTTTTCTAAATCAAAACATGAAGAGATATGTATATCATTTTTAACTACTTTACAGAAAATAACAAAAAATGAACATTGGACTGTTCAAAAATATAGCAGTGTCTGCATTTGTATTTACAAACTCAAAATCTGTACTCCTTTTTTTTTTTTTTTTTTAGGATTTACCATTCCTGTGACTCACAACCTAATCTTTAGTAGTATAACCACAGTTTTTTAGAACTGCTTCACATCTATGTTGCATAGAGTCAACCAACTTATGGAACCTGTCAACTGGTATTCCAGCCAAGGATGTTTTGACAACATCCCACAATTTATTTGCATTTATTGGTTTTGCCTCAGAAACGGCATTTTTGATGATCAGATTAAGGTCCGGGGATTGGGCTGGCTACTCCATTACCTCAATTTTGTTGGACTGGAACCAAGATTTTGCTCATTTACTGGTGTGTTTAGGATCGTTGTCTTGTTGAAACACCCATTTCAAGGGCATTTCCTCTTCAGTGTAAGGCAACCTGTTTCTTCACAGAATGATTGAGCTCAGCACTGCTATTATTCTGAACACACCCCTTTCAATTAATTATTTAAATACACAGACTCAAAAACCTGCATATCATTAATGCTGAGTCTGTTGGTTTTCTAAGAATCTACTGCAGCAACTGGTAAATTGTTTGACATGTAATATAACCCCTTAAGGACACAGCCCAAAAGTGCGTTAAGGACCAGGCCTTGTTTTTCAAAACTGACATGTGTCACTTTATGTGGCAAGAACTTTGAGATGCTTTAACTTACACAAGTGATTTTGAGATTGTTTTCTTGTGACACATTGTATTTCATGTTAGTGGTAAACACTAATCAATATTTTTGTATTTATTTATAAAAAAAATAGGATATTTGATGGAAATTTGAAAAAAAAAAAAAAATCGCAATTTTCAAAATGTGAAATTCTCTGCTTTTCAGACAGATAGTCATACCACCCAAATACATTAATAAATATTATCTACCATATCTCTGCTTTATTTTTGCATAATCTTTTAATCGTCCTTTAATTTATTTTGGATGTTAGAAGGCTCACAAGTGTAACAGCGATTTTTCAGACTTACAAAGAAAATTTCCCAAACTAATTTTTTAGGGACCACTTCAGTTCTGAAGGGGATTATAAAGGCCTATATATTAGAAACCCCCATAAATCACCCCATTTTCAAAACTGCACCCCTCAAATAATTAAAAACAGCATTTGGGAAGTTTGTTAACCCTTTAAGCATTTCACAAGAATTAAAACGATATCGAGGTGAAATTTAGACATTTCATTTTTTTCCATTAATCCCTTCATTTAGCCCTAAATTTAACACATTCAGAAAGGGTTAAAGGAGAAAATTCATCTCACAGTTTATTATACAATTTCTCCAGAGCACAGAAATACCCCACATGTGGGTGTAAACTGATGTTTGGGCATTCGGCAGTAAACAGAATGGAAGTAGCGACACTGGACGTTTGAAAAGCAGATTTTGCTGGAATAGTTTTCGGGTGCCATGTCTCATTTGCAAAGCCCCTAGAGTACCAAAACAATGGAAACCCCCTAAAAGTGACCCCATTTTGGAAACTACACCCCTCACAGAATTCATCAAGGGATATAGTGAGCATTTTGACCCCACAGCTGTTTCACAGATTTTACTAACATTGGTATGTATAAATGAAAAATTACTAAAACGTCACTTTATCCCCAAAGTTTTCATTTTTACAAGGGGTTAAAGGAGAAAAAGGACCCCATAGTTTGTTAAACAATTTCTCCTGAACACAGCAATACCCCATATGTGGTCGTAAACTAATGAATGGGTACATGGTGGGGCTCGGAATGGAAAGAGCGCTATTTTGCTTTTGTAGGGCAGATTTTGCTGGAATAGTTTTCAGGTGCCATGTTGCATTTGCAGAGCCCCCAAAGTACCAATACAGTGGAAACCCCCTAAAAGTGACCCCATTTTGGAAACCACACCCCTCACAGAACATGACAAGGGGTACAGTGA
The DNA here is from genome assembly GCA_947044405.1 of Leptodactylus fallax. Taxonomy (NCBI): domain Eukaryota; kingdom Metazoa; phylum Chordata; class Amphibia; order Anura; family Leptodactylidae; genus Leptodactylus; species Leptodactylus fallax. The sequence goes on from CAMRHE010001025.1 coordinate 229,337, forward strand.
GCATTTTGACCCCACAGCTGTTTCACAGATTTTATTAACATTGGGACATGAAAATGAAAAATTACTTTTTTTCCAATAAACCGTCAATTTAGCCCCAAATTTTTCATTTTCACAAGAGGACAAAGGAGAAAAAGCTCCCCAAAGTTTGTTACACAATTTCTGCTAAACACAGAAATGCCCCATATGTGGTTGTAATCTGCTGTTTGGGTACATGGTGGAGCTCAGAATGGAAAGAGCGCTATTTAGCTTTTGGAGGGCAGATTTTGCTGAAATGTTTTTCGGGTGCCATGTTGCATTTGCAGAGCCCCTAAAGTACAATACAATGGAAACTCCCAAAATTGACCCCATTTTGGAAACTACACCCCTCATAGAATTTATCTAGGGGTATGGTGAGCATTTTGACCTCACAGTTGTTTCACAGATTTTATTAACATTGGGACGTAAAAATGAAAAATTACTTTTTTTTCCAATAAACCATCTATTTAGTGACATATTTTTAATTTTTGCAAGTGGTTAAAGAAGAAAAAGCACCCCACAGTTTGTTACACAATTTCTTCTGAACACAGAAATGCTTCATATGTGATTATAATCTGCTGTATTGGAACATAGTGGGGCTCAGAATGGAAAGAGCGCTATTTGGCTTTTGGAGGGCAGATGTGGCTGATATAGTTTTTGGGTGTCATGTCACATTTGAAGAGCCCCTAATGTACCAATACAATGGAAACCCCTCAAAAGTGACCCAATTTTAGAAACTACACCCCTCAAGGAATGTATCAAGGGGTATTATCATTTTGAGCCTAAAAATGCTTCCCAAAAATTAATGTACAAAGTGAAAATTGAAGACTTTGAAGAAATATCCAATTTCAGAATACGTTGCGGCCACTTTGTGGCATCAGAGACATGCACTCCTAAAACTATTAAGTGGGCTATCCCGGGGGAAAAAAAAATTATATATGTGGGTGTAAACTGCTGCTTGGGCACACAGCAGGGCTCAGAAGGGAAGGAGCACTGTGTGTTTTTTTTAGCTTTTGGAGTACAGATTTAGAGGGACTTTCTGGACGCCATGTTGTTTTTGCAGAGCCCTGGAGGTGCCAGTAAACTGGAACTCCCCAAGAAGTGACCCCATTTTGTAGGGGCAATTTTAGGGTCTCTGCAAATCTAAATCTGCGCTCCAAAAGTACATAGTGCTCCTTCACATCTGCACCCTGCTGTGTGCCCAAATGGCAGTTTATGCCCACATGTATGACACTGGTGTACCCAGTGTAAGTATGTGAGCCAGAGGGCGCTGTTGAGCGACCCAGGCCAGACCAGAAAAGGCTCTCAGCCACGCCTTTGGGTGTGGCACGTAACCCCAGAGGGCTGGCGTCCACAGGAGTGGACCAGCTAGGACAGAGAGAGAGAGGCTCTGTCCCAGAGAGCTGGCATCCACAGGAGTGGACCAGCTAGGACAGAGAGATAGGCTCTGTCCCAGAGGGCTGGCGTCCACAGTCCTCAATTGCTGGAGCTGAGCAACAGTCAGGACAGTTAGGGGCTCAAGGAGTGAGTTAGGCCCTAACTGTGGCATAGGTTTTTTTGTTGTTTTGCTGTGTTGCAGTTAAGCTGAATAAAGGCACGTTTATTTTACACTTGGACCGTCTGAAAGCTATCTTTCCGGCGCCCAGTACCACGAACCACCACTGTCCGGACCAGGAGTCTGCCGCCATTTTGAGTTTAATTCCCCATGCTGTCACATATGGTGGAGACCGCGCGCATAAAGAGATCCACGCAAGTCCTGGAAGACAAGTGAATGGTGACTGCAGTACTGCTAAGTGTGCATTGTGGCCTACAGCTGGAAGAAATCGGAGATTTCAACTGAGAAGCCCAGAAAGGGGTGAGTGAATTGCAACATAGCAATGTGTGTGCAAAAAAAAAACTGGTGAAAGTAAAAACTCTGGATGAGTAATCCAGGGAATGGACTTTCTCTATACTGTGGCACAGAAGTCAGTGAAGTGTTTGCTGAGGCAAGAAAGTAAGCAATGTGTGTAGAAGCTGGATATTGCAAACAAGTCTATGTGAAAGGCTATGGTGCCATGTTGGTGTTTTCTGTGGAAGACAGAAGAAAATGCTGGTTGTTGTAGTGCCACATAAACAAGTCTATGTGAAAGGCTATGGTGCCATGTTGGTGTTTTCTGTGGAAGACAGAAGAAAATGCTGGTTGTTGTAGTGCCACATAAGTTAACTGTGTGAATACAGGTGACTGCAGAAGATAGCAAGAAGTTGCTGCCGGTTGAACCCAAGGTTGCTGTGGAATATTGTGTAATTTTGTTAGTAAACCATGGGCAAGAAAAAGAGAATTTCGGCTTGTAAAAAAGCAGAGAAGTTATGCACAGGTTTATTAGTGCAGCAGTCTGAATGCAGAGAGATACAAAACCCGGAACAGATCATGTGGAATGCAAGTAAAGATAAAGGGTTGCATGATGGTGACTCAATTTTTCTAAAGCACCTCTGTTCTATGATGGAATATGTCCCTGCTGAGTGTGTGTCTCATAATGGAGTGCATGAACGCGCCAAAGATGAAAATGTTAGGGTGCAGCAGCTTCAAGATGAGAATAAAACCATCAGGTTCATGTATGAGAATGAAATATCTGATTGGAAATGGCAACTTTTGGTATCAGAAAGAGAGAACCTTAAGTTAAAGGCAGAGCTTGACTCTATGAAGAGGTTATATCCTAGTCATTGTGAAAATGTGGTACTGGGTTTGCCTGGAATGGACTGTGTCACTAAGAAGGAGTTTGCTGAAATGAAATGTGCTCTTTCTAATGAAGTTATACAGAGTGTAGAGCAAAAGCAAGTGCTTGAGAAGCAATTGCAGGATTTAAAGGAGCAGCATGTTCAAGACTCCATTGCCAAAGAGAGTGTCATTGAAAAATTAAGAGATGACCTTGAAACTGCTAAACATGAGAGAAGTGAATTTTTGCAGAGTCAATCAGAATGTCTGGATGACCAAGTTAGGATGTGTGTAAAACTTTCGGCTGCCGTAATTGACAAAGAAAATGAAATTGCAGAGCTGAGGAAGTATGTGTCTGACCGAGAGAGTGATTTAGAATCTGTGGTGCAGACATTGCAGTCAGAGCAAAACTTGCATCAGGTTCGCCTAAAGGGTGAAATCCACGAATGGCGAAGCAAAGCTGGAGTTCTGGAACAAAGAGAAAGTGAACTCAAAGCTAGAATATGTAGCCTGGAGAGGGCGCTGTCAGGATCTTGTGAAGATAATGAGAAGTTGTCTGTTTTGGTGCAAAATAAAGACAAAGATTTGATGGAAATGTCGTCTGTCCATGCTCAGAAAGTGCAAGCCTTACAGGAGAGTCATAAAAAAGTAGAGACTCAACTTCAAGTGATGCAACTAAAAGTCACAGAAGGGGACAGGTTTCAAGCAGAACTGCTAGACAAGGCAAATAGACTACAGGTGGAATTGAATAATGTCACAGGGCTTCTTTCTCAAGCAGAGAGCAAGTTTATCAAACTTTCCAAAGATTTTTCTACACTAGAATCTCAGCTTCAGGACACTCAGGAACTTTTTCAAGAAGAAACTTGTCGGAAGCTTGACCTTAGTACAAAACTAAAACAAATGGAAGATGAGAAAAATGGTTTCCTTGAGCAACTAGAGGAAGAGGAGATAGCAAAAAGAGATTTGACAAAGCAGATTTCAACACTACAGGCTCAGGCGACTGATATGAAGAAAAAAATGGAAGATAGTATTGGGTCCTTGGACTCTGTTGAAGAACTAAAGGAAAGGTTGCAAAAGGAGCTAGAAGCTACAAATCAACGGTTTGAGGAGAAGGTTGCTGCTTATGACAAACTTGAGAAGACGAAAATTAGACTGCAGCAGGAACTAGAAGATGTAGGTATAGACCTTGATCATCAACGTCGGATGGTGTCAAATTTGGAAAGGAAGCAGAAAAAGTTTGATCAGCTGCTTGGTGAAGAGAAGACTCTTTCTGCTAGATATGCAGAAGAACGTGACCGTGCTGAAGCAGAGGCCCTTGAATTGAAGGCCGAGTTAGAGAGGCTCAACAAGCAACTGTGCACTGAAATGGAGAATTTGGTTAGCTCCAAGGATGAAGTTGAGAAAAACCTGGAATCTGTGCAGATATTGTATGAGAACAAAGCTAATGCTTATGACAAGCTGGAAAAGGCCAAGAGAGAATTGGACCTCCAGATAGAAGACATGAAGATTCAGTTTGAGGGAAACCTGTCTAATTTGTCTGCTGAGATTGTAGATCTAAAAATGCTTGTTGCTAAACTAAAGGTGCAAGTGAACCAGCAGGAGGAAATTGCACGCATCAAGAAACAGCTGGAGTTTCAGATGGATCACGTGAAGCGCGAGTCAGAAATAAAGTTGGAAGAGCGCACTGTTCAGATAGCACAGTTAAAAACCGAAGTGGAATCTAAAAGAGAAGAATTGGATCGATTGCAGCAGTCTCTATCCAATACTGAACAGTCGGCATCTGCCCTATCTTCAAAGCTGTCAGCACTAGAAGCTGAGAAGGATTTGCTGCAGAACCTGTTAACCTCTAAAGAATCAGAGCTGCAAGGTGCACTAGTAAAGACTGAGATGGAAGTGGCACAGAAAAATGTCGCAGTGAAGAAAGTTCTGGAGCTGGAATCAGAGATTTGTGCACTACAGAAAGCGTTAGAATTGGAAAAAGCTGCCAGCATAGAGGCAGAGAAAGGAGAATCATTAAGTCAGACAGACATGAGTGACCTGTCCAATGATGTGACAGTTGTTAAAGACATGCCAGAAAATGTAGTTCAGCGTGAGCTATTTTGTGAGGGTGTACGGTATGGCCCTCGTGCAGAAGGAGAAGATATTGCAGTACAGAGATTGTGTATCTCAAACAAAGAGGAGAGCAAGCAGCCTATGTCTCCTAAACTTCTAAGCCTTGATGGTGATGGCAAAGTTTGTTTTGAGATGAAGGTTACGGAAAAAGTACCCGTGAAACAGTTATACTCTAAAGACATTGATGTGCATGAAGTACGTGTTAGTTGGTCTCTGAGCTCTTGTGGATTCAGGATAGGAGAAGATGAAGATTCTTACGGCTATTCATTAAAGGAATCAAAGTCCTGCAATGGGATAGCTGAAGACTATGGCGAGAAATGTGATGAAAATGATGTGATCCCCTGTATGGCGAATTGTGAAGGTGATGAAGAAAAACTTGCCTTTGCACAGAATGGCCAGGATCTTGACGTAGCAGTTAAAGTGATGAGAAACCGGAAGTGTCGAGTAACCGGAATCTGGAAGAAGAGACCCCCAGATTGGGAATTCTGGAGAGACACTGGACAGGCCTACTTGGTTGAAGAGGGACTTCGTCATAGGATGTCTCGTCCCATTGTAGCTCACCCCATGGGTAGTGAGCTGAGGGGGAGGGTATGTAAGTATTTGAGCCAGAGGGCGCTGTTGAGCGACCCAGGCCAGACCAGAAAAGGCTCTCAGCCACGCCTTTGGGTGTGGCACGTAACCCCAGAGGGCTGGCGTCCACAGGAGTGGACCAGCTAGGACAGAGAGAGAGGCTCTGTCCCAGAGGGCTGGCGTCCACAGGAGTGGACCAGCTAGGACAGAGAGAGAGGCTCTGTCCCAGAGGGCTGGCGTCCACAGAGGACTGTTGCTGGAGCTGAGCAACAGTCAGGACAGTTAGGGGCTCAAGGAGTGAGTTAGGCCCTAACTGTGGCATAGGTTTTTTTGTTGTTTTGCTGTGTTGCAGTTAAGCTGAATAAAGGCACGTTTATTTTACACTTGGACCGTCTGAAAGCTATCTTTCCGGTGCCCAGTACCACGAACCACCGCTGTCCGGACCAGGAGTCTGCCGCCATTTTGAGTTTAATTCCCCAAGCTGTCACACCAGGATAACGTACTTAATGCCATATGTGGGTATAAACTGCTGTTTGGGAACAGCCAGGCACAGAAGGGAAGGAGCGCTATTTTGTTTTTTAGAGCACGGTTTGGTTTTTGGACACCATGTCACTTTTGCAGAGCCCAAGAATTGCCAGTAAAGTGGAATCCGCAGACATGTGACACCATTTTGGAAACTACACCCTTCAAGGGATTTATCAAGTGGTGTAGCGAGCATTATTAACCCTTAAGTGTTGCATTCTTTTAATTTCCAGAAATGAATGCGTAGATGATAATGAAAAGTTAAAAGTAAAATTTTTCCAGAGATTCGCCATTTCAGTGCCCGATATGTTGTGCCCAGCTTATGTCTGCACAGACACACACTCCAAAAACTGTTAAGCAGGGATCCCGGGCACAACAGCTTTTGGAGCGTTCATCTCTGATACAAGCCGGGCACAACATATTCCGCACTGAAATGATGTATTCCTGGAAAAATTGTCATTTTCACCTTTCACCATCAGCTGCGTATTCATTTATGGATAATAAATTATAGCAACACTTGGGGGTTAAAAATGCTCACTGTACCCCTGGATAAATTCCTTCAGGAGTGTAGTTTCCAAAATGGGGTCACATGTCAGGGGATTCCACTTTACTGGCAATTCTAAATTCCCTACTATTTCCCCAGTAGTTCCTATTATTGGGGAGGTCACTCTGGGGGTCACTTCTGGTTTATTTTCCCTCATAAGCTCTAAATCTGGTTTGTCTCCTGATATAGGCTCGCACAGCTTATACATTCTCTTCCTGCCGCAGCCAGTTATGTTCTAATGATTTGGTGATTTTTGGGGTTTTTGTCTTCACATTGTACAAGCTATATTTTCTTTATTTCTCTGGTGATGTAGCCATATGAGGGCTTGTTGTTTGCAGGGTGAGATGTATTTTGTAATGACATCATCTTTGGGCGCCTATAATTTATTGAATATATTTTATTAACTCTTTCTTGGTGGATTAAAAAAAAACCCCATCAATTCTGGCACTGCGTTTTACCATTATGTTACATGTTACCTTTATTCTACAGGTCGGTACGATTATGGCAATAGCTAATTTATATTGTTTTTTTATGCGATACTAATTTTGCAGAACAAAAACCCATTTGGGGACATAAATTAATTGTTTTTGCATCACCATCTTCTGAGATGCATAGCATTTTTATTTTGCGGTTTACAGAGTTGGTTGAGGGCTTATTTATGTGGGACAACCTGTGCTTTTTATTGGTACTGTTTTGGGGTACATATGACTTTTTGATCACTTTTTATGGCATATTTTGTAAGGTGAGATGGCGAAAAATCATTACTTTTGGCGGGTTTTTTCCATCTTTTTCCCGACCTTCACCGTGTACGTTAAATATTGTTTCAGTTCTATTGTACAGGTTGTTACGGACGCAGCGATACCAAATGTGCATTGTTTTTATTAATTTTTAGTTTTTTTTTTATATAATTCATTTTATATAGGAAAGGGAATTTTTGGGGCTTTATTCTTTTATTAATTTTTTTCAAACACTTTATTTTATTTTTTTTTTCACTTTTTTTTTAATTTTTTCATGTGTCCCATTAGGACATCTGAGCCAACAATGCTTTGATTGCTGGCTCTGTACTATAGACTGCAAGACACGAGCATACAAGTGTCTTGCAGTCTATACAGGAAGTGAGGCTATTCAGACACAGAGCGCTGACTTCCGGAGGTCTCGGCAGAATCAACCAGGTAGTGGGGGCTCCAGGCAGCCTGGGGTCACTGGGCAGACCCCGGGCTGCAGATGATAGATATCTGCACCCCCCGATCTCACTGCAGGGGGTGCCGAGGGGGAGTGGCAACATGGCAGAACCCTTTGGATGCCGCGGTCATGATTGACCGCGGCATCCAAGGGGTTAAAACCTCCAATCGAAACTCAGTTCCGACCGGGAGTTATGGAGTAGGGTGTTAGCTGTCAGTTACAGTTAACACCCGGTTCTGATGCCGCCCGCTCAGATAGTGAGCGGGCGGCCGCCCTAGGGCATAGTATTACGCCCTGTTGAGCGAAGTACCAAGCGCGCAGGACGTAATAGCACTTCCAATGTCGTTAAGGGGATAATGTACAGTCATGGCCAAAAGTTTTGAGAATGACACAAATATTATATTTTCACATGATCTGCTGCCCTCTGGTTTTTATGTGTGTTTGTCAGATGTTTTTATCACATACAGAAATAGAATTGCATTCATATTATGAGTAACAGAAGCTATATTGACAGTTAGAATGAGTTAATGCAGCAAGTCAATATTTGCAGTGTTGACCCTTCTTCTTCAGGACCTCTGCAATTCTCCCTGGCATGCTCTCAATCAACTTCTGGACCAAATCCTGACTGATAGCAGTCCATTCTTGCAGAATCAATGCTTTAATTTTGTCTGAATTTGTTGGTTTTTTTTTGCCCCCCCTCTCTTGATGATTGACCCCAAATTTCTAAAGGGGTTAAAAACTGGGGGGTTTCCGGGCCCGGAGGCCAAAAAACTCTTTTTTTTTTCCCCTGCCCCTTTAATTATTACCTTTTTTTTATTATAGGGGGGTGCCATCATGCTGGAAAAGGCATTGTTGAGCGCCAAACTGCTCTTGGACGGTTGGGAGAAGTTGCTCTTGGAGGACATTCTGGTACCATTCTTTATTCATGGTTGTGTTTTTAGGCAAGACTGTGAGAGAGCCGATTCCCTTGGCTGAAAAGCAACCCCACACATGAATGGTTTCAGGATGCTTACAATTGGCATGAGACAAGATTGGTGGTAGCGCTCACCTCTTCTTCTCCGAAAAAGCTGTTTTCCAGATGTTCCAAAAAAAAGAAAAGGGGAATTCAAAAAAAAAAAAGATTTTACCCCACCCCCAGCAGTCCACTCCTTGTACCTTTTGCAGAATATCAGTCTGTCCCTGATGTTTTTTCTGGAGAGAAGTGGCTTCTTTGCTGCCCTCCTTGAGACCAGGCCTTGCTCCAAGAGTCTCCGCCCACAGTGCGTGCAGATGCACTCACACCTGCCTGCTGCCATTCCTCAGCAAGCTCTGCACTGCTGGTAGCCCGATCCCGCAGCTGAAACACTTAAGAGACGGTCCTGCCGCTTGCTGGTCTTTCTTGGGCGCCCTGGAGCCTTTTTGGCACCAATGGAACCTCTCTCCTTGAAGTTCTTGATGATGCGATAGATTGTTGACTGAGGAGCAATCTTTCTAGCTGCAATACTCTTCCCAGTTAGGCCATTTTTGTGCAGTGCAATGATGACTGCATGTGTTTCTTTAGAGATAACCATGGTTAACAGAAGAGAAACAATGATGGCAAGCACCAGCCTCCTTTTAAAGTGTCCAGTGGTGTCATTCTTACTTAATCATGACAGATTGATCTCCAGCCCTGTCCTCATCAACACCCACACCTGTGTTAATGGAGCAATCACTGAAACGATGTTAGGTGGTCCTTTTAAGGGAGGGCTGCAATGATGTTGAAATGTGTTTTGGGGGATAAAGTTCATTTTCTAGGCAAATATTGACTTTGCAAGTAATTGCTGTTAAGCTGATCACTCTTTATAACATTCTGGAGTATATGCAAATTGCCATTAGAAAAACTGAAGCAGTAGACTTTGTAAAAATTAATATTTGTATCATTCTCAAAACTTTTGGCCATGACTGTATACCAAAAACAGTCATAAATCTGGTTAGTCATATTGAACTGCTATTATCTTGAACACTACTGTATAATAGAACTTACAATATGTGCAGATCAAGTGCAATCCTAAAAAAAATCAGGAGGACAAACCCATGAATATTTGTCAAAATGAACCTTATGAGGTTCTTCAATCCCTAGTAATAATAAAATATAATCCAACTGTATGAGGCTTGGATTTAGAATTTGGTATGGTATACGTTGTATCTGCAGATAACATTTCTTCATATATATACCAGTACATTTAATTTATATTAACTGCTTCCCACCACAACCATATATTTATTTTTGATCTTTTCTCCCCAGCTTCTATAAGCCATAACTTTTTAATTTTTCAGTTCACATTATTATTTTTCAAGTCATATGAGGGCTTATTTTTTCCAGAACAAATTGAACTTCATAATGGCACTATTTAGTATTCTGTATGATGTACTGAGAAACTGGAAAAAAATTCTGAATGTAGTGGTATTGAAAAAAAAACATAATTGCACCATTTTGTTTTGGATTTTGTCTTTACAGCATCCAACGTGCATCAAAAATGACATGTTACCTATTTTCTATGGATCAGTACAATCACAGTCCTACCAAATTTGTAATACCTTTAATACCTTAAAGTGTGAAACTTTCTTTGTTTTGCCATATTGTTTTGATCACTTTTTATTCACATTTTTTTCAGAGACAAAATGGTAAAAAAGGTGATTTGGACATTTAGATTTTTTTTTTCCTCAATGTCATTCACCATATGGGATAAATATTTTAATATTTTACCACTATTGTCATTTTCATACATGGAGATAAGTAATATGTTTATGGTTATTTTTGTTTATTTTTTATATAATCTAGGGAAAGAGGGGTTATTTGAAATGGTATATTTTTTTCCCCCCAGGCTTGATCATGCGATCATTACATCATTAGTACCATAGTAGTAGCTAAATTCATAAATAAAAAAAGTAAAAAAAAAAAAATTGCATAAATACCCTCTTGCTCTTAAGACAATTGAAAGCTTTTTAATTTCTAAGGTTCATGTAGTAGCTTAACACTATATATTTCAACAGTGAGGGCAGAAACATGGCAAATCTATAGAGCAATACATTGCTACCTTGAATGAGATTATGGTCACATCATCTGGTAACATAACAGATGATATACAGTCATATGAAAAGGTTTGGGCACCCCTATTAATCTTAATCATTTTTAGTTCTAAATATTTGGGTGTTTGCAACTGCCATTTCAATTTGATATATCTAATAACTGATGGACACAGTAATATTTCAGGATTGAAATGAGGTTTATTGTACTAACAGAAAATGTGCAATATGCATTAAACCAAAATTTGACCGGTGCAAAAATTTGGGTACCCTTATCATTTTATTGATTTGAATACTCCTAACTACTTTTTACTGACTTACTGAAGCACAAAATTGGTTTTGTAACCTCACTGAGCTTTGAACTTCATAGCCAGGTGTATCCAATCATGAGAAAAGGTATTTAAGGTGGCCAATTGCAAGTTGTTCTCCTATTTGAATCTCCTCTGAAGAGTGGCATCATGGGCTCCTCAAAACAACTCTCAAATGATCTGAAAACAAAGATTGTTCAACATAGTTGTTCAGGGGAAGGATACAAAAAGTTGTCTCAGAGATTTAACCTGTCAGTTTCCACTGTGAGGAACATAGTAAGGAAATGGAAGACCACAGGGACAGTTCTTGTTAAGCCCAGAAGTAGCAGGCCAAGAAAAATATCAGAAAGGCAGAGAAGAAGAATGGTGAGAACAGTCAAGGACAATCCACAGACCACCTCCAAAGAGCTGCAGCATCATCTTGCTGCAGATGGTGTCACTGTGCATCGGTCAACAATACAGCACACTTTGCACAAGGAGAAGCTGTATGGGAGAGTGATGCGAAAGAAGCCGTTCTGAAAGCACGCCACAAACAGAGTCGCCTGAGGTATGCAAAAGCACATTTGGACAAGCCAGCTTCATTTTGGAAGAAGGTCCTGTGGACTGATGAAACAAATATTGAGTTGTTTGGTCATACAAAAGGCGTTATGCATGGCGTCAAAAAACACAGCATTCCAAGAAAAACACTCGCTACCCACTGTAAAATTTGGTGGAGGTTCCATCATGCTTTGGGGCTGTGTGGCCAATGCCGGCACCGGGAATCTTGTTAAAGTTGAGGGTCGCATGGATTCAACTCAGTATCAGCAGATTCTTGAGAATAATGTACAAGAATCAGTGATGAATTTGAAGTTACGCCGGGGATGGATATTTCAGCAAGACAATGATCCAAAACACAGCTCCAAATTAACTCAGGAATTCATGCAGAGGAACAATTACAATGTTCTGGAATGGCCATCCCAGTCCCCAGACCTGAATATCATTGAACATCTGTGGGATAATTTGAAGCGGGCTGTCCATGCTCGGCGACCATCAAACTTAACTGAACTGGAATTGCTTTGTAAAGAGGAATGGTCAAAAATACCTTCATCCAGGATCCAGGAACTGATTAAAAGCTACAGGAAGCGACTAGAGGCTGTTATTTTTGCAAAAGGAGGATCTACTAAATATTAATGTCACTTTTCTGTTGAGGTGCCCATACTTTTGCACCGGTCAAATTTTGGTTTAATGCATATTGCACATTTTCTGTTAGTACAATAAACCCATTTCAATCCTGAAATATTACTGTGTCCATCAGTTATTACATATATCAAATTGAAATGGCTGTTGCAAACACCCAAATATTTAGAACTAAAAATGATTAAGATTAATAGGGGTGCCCAAACTTTTTCATATGACTGTATATGATCAGCAGTTTATAGAAAACTTTCTCCTGCATCAGAAAACTACTGTTGCTAGAAAACAGCTGGACATGACAAGAAGCTACATTACTATAGCTAGCCAGATAGATTCAACAATGGCACAAGCACAGACAATAAATTAAAGGACTACATCTACTGTTCAGGCTTTACACCCAATACAGGACTGGAAAACCTTATGAAACAAAATTTCCAATCATAGTTTGTCAAAATGGGAGGCACAACTTCAACATCCTAAACAGATGCAGCAGAAACAGTGCTACATATACAGTAGCTAATCTCCAGGGATGTCCTGCAAAAGATGAATCGTGCAAATGAGACATTTTGCTGAAATAAGTCAGAATATTTAGTTTGAGGTACATAATGTGCCAAAATTGTGATTCTAAGTTTGGAAAATCAATATTCAGACATTGTTGATAAAATACTACACACTATATATGTGGATAATAATTCAGGACATTCATTAGGCTGTTGAATGAATGTTAGAGATGCAAATAGTAAATAAACCTTTTAGGCTAAGGACCCCATTGTGGAAAAGCTGCTTTCTTTGTTGTAGATTCTCTGTGGTTTTTTTAAGCCAAAGCCAAGGATGCCTACAATAGGAATGAGAAATATATAGGAAGCTCTTATACTTCTCCCTTCTGCTCATTCCACTCCTGTTTTTGGCTCAACAAATCTGCAACGAAAAAAAGCAGCTTTTCTGAAATGTGGAGAATTGCCAAGTCTTGCAACCCAACCTTTAGTCTCAGTTTTACCAATGATGCGAGTCCCACTAGGATGAAAAGATTTGTCCACCTAGTAAAACATTGCTCGAACATACCTCTTGTCCAAGAAAAGTTACGATGGCTGCCATTTGCAGTGAGAGAAAATGTCTCACTAGAGTTTCTGGAAGTTTTACACCAAATCATAAATTAATGTGTTGATTCTTCTGAATGGGTTTTCCCTCATTGTTGTTACAATTAGGAAAAATGTCAGAATCCATCTTTACACCTTACTGCCCAACAAAGCTGTTGTAATTGATAGTCACAAACTTCCAAACATAGAAGAAGTGTTTTCTGAATTGAGGGGAGCAAAACTATTGTCAACGCTTGATCTCCAGAGTGCATGTCATGAGGTACTATTACATGAAGATAGTTGGGACCTTACTGCATTTATTACATGTGATGGCGTGTTCCATTACAAAAAACTGCCTCATGGATTTTCCGCAGCTCCCAGCTTTTTTATTAAAAAAATAAACAACCAATAGTACAGCTCTATATGGATGATGAGATCATTTTTGGAAAATCCCCAGAAACACGATTCACATCTCAAGGGTACTAGATAGGATTGAGAATGCTGGACTAAAACTGAACTATACTAATTGCCACTTCTGAAAAACTGAGCTTTCGTTTCTGGAACAGGTTATTTAACAAGAGGGACTGAAACCAGATCCAGGACATGTTGCAGCAATTACACAAGCACCTGCTCCAACCGACCTGCAGATTCACAGCTACACGTGCCTCAGAGCTAAGGATGTGAATTTTAATCTGACACACACATTATCTTGCGACCATATCGGCAAAGCACTATGTAATGCCAGTTCTTGATGCCCACTTATCTGCTCTGCATTCATTGTTATATGTTAATATTGTATAATTGTTTTCTTCATATGTACAAGGAGCAATGTTTGTTATACATGTTGACTATGGAATTATTATTATTGTTTATTTATATACCACCATTAATTCCATGGTGCTTTAATATTTTTATATATATATATATATATATATATATATATATGGAATATGTTGAATTTCACCATCCTAGGACTATAAATGTCAAGGTATGAGGAGGTCATGTGGCAGTTGCTTTAGAGTCAGTCTATAATAAATCCTCACACAATGTTGGTACTGTTTTTACTTGGGTTTACTAGATATTCACAATACAAACAATAAACTAACATCCAATATCAAAATTGTATAATCACTTAAAGTGCATGACTTATTCAGAATGTCTGAGAGGATTCATCCATCAGTACACAAGGCATGGAGATGTTGCATGTAGCAGTTGAGGTATGTATCAAAGTCACATGCATCTCAAAGGACACATTGGACACTATTTATTGTTTGTATTCTGAATATGAAGTAAAGCCAAGTTAAAAACAGTATTGACATTGTATAAAGTTTTACTATAGACTGGGTGTACGGAATTTGGAGAGAGCCTCTTTGACTACCCCCAACCCCCACCTTAAGACACATGAGGGTCATAAACATTTTTCCTTAGTTGCTTAAGAGTAGTGAAAATGTGCACCAATATATATTTAGTATTGGTAGACTTGTTCATAAGAGTTTTAAACATGCTGGCCCAGATTTACTACTAGTCTGACAAGCAGTCTGGAAATTCACCAGATTTATCACGGTGACTAATGCTGGATATTAAATGAGTGCATCTTTATTGTCTAGCCTAAGTTTATATTACCTTTCAATTGGCATACTTTGAAACAGACTTTTGTGACACATATTTCCCGCGCTGTGGCATATTCCAAAAAATTTAGCCCAGACTGAATGTGCCAAAATGAACCAAAGATGCCCCACATTGCACGAAAGATGTGCCACATTTATGCCAGTGTCTAGTTGTAACCACAATAGTAAATCTGGATCGCAATAGCACTACAATAGCTTGTTGAATTTTCATAGCTTGTATTGATGTACTTTTATTGACTTATTATACATAAGTAGTTTCTGATTGACTATTTTAGCCTTCTGTTTGGTTGTTCAAAGGCCAACATAATAATCATGGTGGATGCTAATGTACATATAGCACATACAACATCTTTTGAAGCAAAATATTTAGATTGTGTATAGGTTAAAGGTTTCGAAGATAGTAGTGATTTTAAAATGTAAAATAAAATTGTTTCAATTCCCACTCTAGTGAAGGATATGTTATAATTCATTTCAAGCTGCTTTTTCAATGCTTTAACTCCCTTGAATGAGTTTACTCAATGGAAGAGTGAAGTTTACTCAGAACTTTGATACATAGACAAGACAATTGACACCAGTGTCGGTGTCATGAAATTAACAGCTACTAGTTGCTATAATGTAGAAACTATACTGTAAATGTATGCAAGAACTACATTTCAAGTACTGTATATAGTTTGTGATTTCTGTGAGCAATCTTCATATTTTCTTTTAATAAGGATGGATTTGTGTGTACTTATTCAAAGAGTCATTTTGCAATGCCCCATAAGTGCAAACATGTGAAAAATAATGTAGCCCATAGCTTTTCAAGAGGTTTCTGTAATACACGTATCAACATACACATCCTTCCCGTCTTTACTCAGTAATTTTGTAATTTGAAAAAATGTTTATGGAAAATGTAGTATTTGCTGAATTAAATTGGACTGCAGTAATTATGTAAGTGCACTTTGTGCTTCCTTCCATGGATTAACTGCTCTGAGATATGTTGTGCAAGATACAAAGACTAACTATTCATTTTATGGACATGCAGGGAAGATTTATACCTTTGTGCTATGTTAACTAATATGCAATGATTTAAGTTAATTAAAAACAATTGCCCAGTGTAAGAATTATTTGTAGAACTGTCATATGAATTAGCAATTTAAAGGGAAGAACGTAATGTAAGAATAATACACGTACTTGCATCTAAAAGTAATTGTGTAGATATATGTCTTAACCCGTTCCTGCACCATTCAGTAAATGTAAGGTACGACAGGTAGCACATTCATGCACCATGGAATACATTTACAACATGGACATCAAGCCGACTCACAAGCTGAGCTGGCACCATTAGCAGTGGCTGATGCTCTGCTGCTGGTCCAAGATCCAAATTAACTCAGATCCCTAACACCTTAGATGTTGCAATCCCAACAGTTAAGGGAGTACTCCAGTTTTTTTTTTCTTTCAATGTGTACCTATTCCTCCAACACATATAATTCAGCAAGTATTACATTATTTAGATAAGAAAAGTCCACAGCAGCACAGTATGTAAAGATGGTTGTAGGCCACAGAAGCTGAGTAAAAAAGTTCTTGTGTATATGAATCCAGAAAGATATTAGCACTCCAGGTGAAATGAAATCAGCACAGGGGGGGCCAACACGTCCAAGTGGGCCCCCAACTCAGATATACCAACACTATCACTATACGGTGACCGTATAGTGGTAGATAGTGGTTCTACACAGGGCTGTGAAGACCAGTTATGTAAATACAGTACAGGAACACTGTTGTGACTTACAGGTGACATCTCTGACGGTTTACATTTATCGTCTCTTCCATCTGGACCGCCATGACCACTTCTTCCAGCTGTGACTGTAAAGTTTGTAACACAGACATCTTTGGCATCTTACTTTTCCAGGCACCCAACCCACATTGTCCTCAGCTACATAAAATATCCATCCTGCTGCTACCCCAATTATAAAATATATGATATAAAATCCCCTGGAAATTAATAATAACCCATGTGCCTTTTTAACTTAATAATGCTCCCATGTGCCCCATTTATTTAATACTGCCCCTCAATTAATAATTCCCCCTAATTAATAATGCCCTGTGTACCCTCTTAAATCAATTTAATGCCCTGAGTGCCACCTAAAATTAATATTGCCCAATTTCCCTATTATTAATTATACCCTCTTATGTCTCCTTGTATACATTATGCCCTCTTACATAAATGCCCCTCTGTATTAATAATGCCTATTAATAACCCCTTTGTATTAAAGACGACATTTCATGTCCTCATGTATATGCCGTTTTATATACCACTAGAAAGCTGACAGTGCACTGAATTCAGCGCACTGTTGGCTTTCCCGTTATGTGCCCCGGTGGAGGAGATATCGGTGCCGTTAGTTTCGGCACTGATCTCTCCCCACTGTTAGAAGGGCGTTCCTGACAGTCTAGCGTCATTGCTGGGCTGTGAGGAACGTCCCCCCCAACAAGACTTGTACTGGGGGAGGGGGCCTTCCTCATAGCTCAGCGTCATCGCAGAGCGGTAAGGAACACCCCCTCTGACAGTACAAGGCTATGTTAGAGTACTGTCAGGGGGATCCTTCCTAACAGCCCGGCAATGACGCTAGACTGTCAGGAACGCCCTTCTGACAGTGGGGACAGATATGTGCCGAAACTAACGGCACCGATATCTCCTCCATCGGGGCACGTAATGGGAAAGCCAACTGTTGGCTTTCTACCGGTATATAAAAAAAACTGGTTCATGAGGACATGAAAGGTCCTCTTTAAAGGGGTTGTCCAGGAAATGGACAAATCACAGTGGAGGTGGGGTAGGTGATAAAAAAAAATCATACTTTTTTCTCCGCATTTTTCAAGCAGAAACCGGGCAGAAACCAAACAGACCCCATTATAGTCTATGGGGTCCACGGGTAACTGCTTTACAAGCGAATTGGGTTTCCGTTTTTCAGGTCCCCAAGTAGACCCGAAAAATGGAAACCGAGCTAGTGTGAACCCAGCCTTACCTGTCCCCAGTGCTCTGGTGTCTGCTGCCACTGTCTGTTCAGACACGTGCCATACGTGACTGCTGAGGCCATCAGTGGCCTCAGCATTGGCAGTAAAGGACCCAGTCATGTATATAAGTGACATCACCGAGTCTTTTCCAGCAACTGCTGAGGCCAATCACGTGCAGTGCAGGACATGTGGCAGAGAAGCGGCATGTGTGTGCCTGGACAGACAGCAGCAGAAGGCTGAGGACATCGGTAGCCCGGGGACAAGTGAGTATTTTTTTTTTAGGTTTCACCTTCCCAGCCTCCTCTCCAATTTGCCCAATACAATCCTTACCAGTAAACTTTATTATTCCCTAGAAAACCCCTTTAATATTGCCCCAATGCCCCCTAATATTATCTCCCCTAACATTCATACAGCCCCCATTGACTTTTCTATATAATTTATATCCTCTTTTATTAAAGCCCCCTAATACCCCTTATATCAGTTATGGCCTCTTATCTAAATTCCCAATGCTCCCAATTGACCTCTTATATGTATTACCCCCATCCCCCCACCCCCAATTACAATGCCCAAAGTGAGTTGAAAAAAAAAGTTGATGAAACTCACCTACCTCCGATCCCCCGAGGAGGAGTCTCCGCCACCAGCACTGCCGCCGCTTACTGAAGAAGCAGGACCTGCGTCCTGGCGTGGACGGCGCAGGACAGTGACGTCATCGCGCAAACGTCTGTGCCAGGACGCAGACGTCTTAGGGCAGCTCGTAGGCCACAGGCCTGAAGTGGCTTGTGGTTTACGAGCTACGTACGAGTAGAGAATGTATTTCAACTGTATCGGTGTCATGCAGACACCAATGCAGTTAATATGTGAGGGTAACCTGTGTTGCTGCGGCCCCGGGCCCACTGACGCTCGAGGACCCACCTCGGTCCCCCCCGCTAGCTACGCCTCTGTATATATATATATATATATATATATATATATATATATAACTTTTCATCTCCTCATTAGTCTCTTAAATTGAGCACATGTAAATAAAATCTGCCTATTTTTTAATTTAGCCAGGGACATTTATTACCTTTATGGTTATTGCATTCTGTCTCAAAATTTATGGGATCCTTTCCTCATTTAGGTCATGTGATCATGGTGACCCCTCTGAGCATGGCTTTTTGTTCAGTTAAGGGGCTTGCCATTGCAGGCAAGAGACCTTTCTGCATAATTCAAACTATACCACACAGGATTTCCACAGGGGTGCACAAACTACTATCAGTAGTTATTGCAGATTTAAAATACTGCTCCAGACAAACAATTATAATAAAGGAGCTCACAGCTCGGCCTGCCGTGGTTGCATATTTATGATCTCTAAGATTATTTAGGAGTATATGAAGAGAAAAGGAAAATTTACACTGCTTCTAGCAGCAGAGAAATAACAGTCCCCTATCACATGACCCAAATGAGGAGAAGGATCCCATGAATTTTCAGACAGAAAGCAATAGCTAAATATGGTAATACTAGCTGAACTCTATATATTAGGTAAATATGTGCATAATGAAAGGTAAAAAAATCACTGGAGTGCTTCTATAAATGCCTTTCATTGACAGACACCTTCTTAGCAATAACGGGGGGCCATCATTAACCCTGTATTAGGACCTAATATGCTGGATGTCAGCATTTATTCTGATAACCATAACACACTGCAATGCATTAGTATTGCAGTGTATTATATAAGCAATCAGAAGTTCATAGTCTAGTCCACTTTCTTCCCTTTAAAAAACGCAATATTATATAACATAAATGAAGAACAATAAAAAGCAATACATATTTGGTATTGCTTCATATATAACAACCAATACTATAAAACTAATGAATCAGTTAACCTGCTCAGTGAATGCTATAAAGAAATCATCTAAAAACACACAAATACTGGATTTGTCACCTTGCCTCAGAGAAATGGAATGAAAGTGAACAAAAGTTGCATCTCCTACTGAATGGTAGAACTAAAATGTACAGCTTGCCCCACAAGAAATGACATTCATGTAGTCCTGTCAGTGAAAAAGAAGGTACAAAATTAGCCAAACATACAAAACCTTTATAAATTAGGTCATAACAATTTGTACTATAAACCAAAAGCATTATTTATCCCACACTAGAAATGCTGTTTTTGGTCACCTTTCTCCAAAAAAAGAAATAAAAAGTGATCAAAAAGACATGTACCTTAGAATTAGACCAATGAAAAGTACATCTCACCTCAAAAAATGTGGCTCTTAACCAGCTCCAACAGTGGAAAAATCTTCTTTTAGAAGATGGCAAAGCAAAAACAAATTATTTTTTCACTGAAAGTTTTTTTTTAATGTGTAATATTAGAAAAATAAAAAAAACTATATAAATGAAGTATAACCAGGTAAAATGTTGTTTATACCGCACAATAAAAGGCACAGAATTTAAAATTAAAAATCAAATTCCAGAATTGGTGGGTTTTTGCATCCCTCCACAGAACAGTAATAAAAAAGTGAATAAGTTATAGGCACCCCAAAATAATTCCATTGAAAATTACAACTAATGTTGAGAAAAAACAATAAGTCCTCAAATGGCTACCTTAATGAAATCAATGAAAAAATCCCCATGTTGTAAAGGTCAAAGCTGGTCCTTAAGGGGTTAGGATATAAACAAATATTAATATTAATAAAAATACAATAATATTAATAAATGTGTGATGATATTCCCTTGATAAATTGTTTGGTTCAACCAATAGGGTAATGTTCCCCAACCTGGGGCTCTACTTGGGGCCTTCCGTTGGTCAGGGGGTTGTCCTGGCAAGCCATGCAGCTTGCCCAGTAGCCACTGAGCCATGTATTTCCAGGGGGAGAGCTTTTGCTCTCCTCAGTAATGCTTTTTATTTATTTCTTCTTTTTTTTTGGCTTGCTGGGACAGCGTGGATGCCTTTGACACTCCTCTCAGCTCCCTGGGAGACGTTGCACCTGCGGAGCCCTCTCTGTGTCGCCATCTCTGCAGCAGTTGGTAAGCGGCCATCTCCTCAAGTCTGGTAGGCTAACCCCCTGGGTTACCCCTAATTTCCCTGGGTCCCCTCTGCCTTGTTGTTAAGAACCAACTCGCCCTATGGCCCTCTGGTTCCGTCACGTTATTATACGTGTGCCCGCTGTATCAAAAACGATGCCGTGTAGACAGCCTGAGCACATCTGCTCTCTCTGTCTTCTACCTCAGCCAGTCAGGAACCTCCTGGCCCCTCTCCGGTTCATCCATCCCCGGATTGGGAGGCCTCCCTCACCTTTACCATGGTGTCCTTACCAGACTTAACCAGTCAGTGCTGGTAACTTGGAATGGCTGCTTTCCCAGATCACCGCTCAGTCGGTGGCTTCTAGGGACCTCCTTGGACACCCTCATAGTTCCCGTCCCAGCTCCAGGAGCCATCCCTACAAAAGGACCAGGAAGTCTTACAACAGTTCATGGTCCTCCAACCCTTCCTCTGGGCATTCCCCAGATAGGGCCTCAGCTCCCGGCTCCACTCCAACAAGTGGATCTCTGCCTCCCTCTGCTCAGTCTGCTTCCCTGGGGACACCTCTGACTCCTACTCGGAGCATCATCTAGGCTCATCTATATCTGCTGCTACGCGGGAACTCATCCATGTGGTAGAGATACCCTACAGATCTCTGAGGACCTGGACCCGTCCTCTCAAGTGGACATCTGCTATTGGGTGTTTGATCACATCTTGAGAGCACAGTGGCTTCTCCCTGCACCATCTTCTGTCTTCTACTGGAAGTCGGACATCCCTTCCCTCTCCTGACCTGTGTGTCTCCAAGTGGAAGGTGAGCTTTGGGGCAGTTCTTCCAGGCTATGTTGTGACACATGTCTCTAGCTCCCCCTGGCTGGCAATGGGGAACATCCAAGGTAAGGGAAACTAGTTGCTCCAGTGGTGCAATCTGTTAGCGCATCAGTATCTAGTGAGCGCAAGCCAGCCTGTCCTGAGATATTGTTAGCCGCCCCATGTGTCCCTTCCTATCATTTATAGCCTCCCGTGGTGGATCCCGCAATAGCTAGGCTCTAAAGGCTTCTATTCTGCCTTCAGCGGACTCCGCCTCCATCAGTGATCCCTCGGAGTGAGAACGGATCGCTTCTGTTGTATGATTTGCAATGCACAACTGATAATTTTCATTGCTCTAAATGCTGGCTGTCATATTGCTGCAAGAAGGTGGCTTCCCTCGCCAGGATGGCCTTAACTGTTCTACATCCCCAACAGGAACGGCCCCCTTCATCCCATCATGGACCTGAAGGGGCTCAACAGGTTCGTCCATGTCTGCAGTCTGTGGTGGTATCCTTGGAGATGGGAGAATTCTTTGTCCATCTACATCATCGTGCTGTGCCGTCAGTGTTTTCTTCGTTTTGCGGTGGACCCGCGACTTTTCTAGTTGTCGCTCTCCCCTTCGGGCTGGCCTCTGCCCTCTGAGTATTTACCTAGGCGATGGCTTCTGTCATGGCCATCCTCTGCTCCAGAGGTGCTGCCATGTTCCTTACTTGGACGACCTCCTGGTGAAGCCCCTCCAGGTCAGACAATCTGACCGGCTTGTGGATCATCTTAGTCCTTCCTCGCCAGTTTGGTTGGCTCATCAATGAGGAAAGGTCTTGTCTCATGCCCTCTAGCACATGAAATCCTGGACATGATCCTCGACACGCTCCAGGGCGTGATTCTCCTCCCGGAGGCCAAGTTCTTGAGGTCCGATGTGTCCCACCTTAGGAGGTACTCTCCTTGTTTTCTTCGTTTCAGCATGTGGGTCTTGGGCACGATGGCCTCGACCTCCTAGGCCATCCCTTTCAGTTACTCTCTCGTCCTCTCCTCTTGACGATTCTGATCTGTTGGGACAAATCCCCGGCCAGCCTCGACTGCCTGATTCTCTTTCCTCCTCGGTTTCGCCAAGAGATTCTTTGGCATCTCTCCTCCCCAGGAATTTCTCAGGGTAAGTCCTTCTTCCCCTGTGTTGGTCAGTGATTCCCACTGATGCTACTCTCCCTGGCAGGGGAGTGGTCTTTGGTGCTTTGGCTGGTCAGGGCCTGTGGTCCTAGGCCGAGTCCTTCCTCCGGTTCAACCTGATGGAACCCAGGGCTATCTTATTTGCCCTGTCTCATTGGACTTCTCTCCTCCAAGGACATCTGGTCACTGTTATGGTTCTGTGTTTTGTTTCTGTCGTTTTCGTTTTCCGGGTTTTTCCTTATTCCTGGTTTCTTGGTGTCATGTGAGTTTCTGGGGGATGGGTTTTGTTTGGTTGGCTTTTTAGCTCAGTCTCGTCTGGACTCTGAGCGGGTCATCTTCTATTCAGCGATCAGCCTGATTTTGTCTCACTGCTTTCCTGAAACTTGGATCTAGTAACCAGTTCCAGTAGTTATTTGTTGCATGTGAACCACGAGTATCAAGAATATTAGATTCTAGGCTACTCACTGCGGGCAAGTGTTTTTGAAGTGTGAACAGACAGGGCTTCTCTTAAATGTTAGTATTTCTCTCTACTAGGCTTTCCTATGTAGTCTCAGTTAGCGTCCGTTCCTTCTGATGCCATTTTAGGGAGAAAACAGTGTTCTTTAGTATTTTCTGTAGATAGGAGTCTGTTCACACATGATTTTGGTCTGCTACCTGTTTTTGGGTGTGGTTCTCTGCAAATCTCTCAGAGAGGTTGCCTGTGATTGCCTCACAGTCTTTGCTGGCTTGAATTCCCCGCTGCAGGTTGTGAGTACAGTCTATTATATGTTTGTTGTTTATTTAAACTTCTCATTTCTCTGCTTGCTTTCTATTGCAGGATAATTCTTATATAGTTTAATGCTGTTTGTTCTTGTGTTAACCGTTACTGCTTAGGTCCCCTGATTGTAACAGTCACAGTCCAGACTGACCACTTGTCCGTGGTCGCCTACTTGAACCCTCAGCGGGGCTCCAGGAGCCATGCGGCCTTACTAGAAGCTGCCCAATCTATTCCTTGGGTGGAGCGCCACGTTCCAGCTCTTCGGTGGTCCACCTTTTCTGGCGTGGACCACTGGGTATCAGACTACTTGAGTTGAGAAAATATTGCTCTGGGCGAAAGTCGCTTGATCTGCAGATCCTCCTTCAACTGTGCTCCTGCTGTGGCATGACAGACGTCGACTTTTTTTTCGCCTCCCGCCAGATCCACAAGGTCCCCGGCTACATTGCCAGGCCTCTGGATCCTCAAGCCATCGCTGCTGACACAACTCTTGTGAGTTTGGATTTTCGCCTCCTCTTCCTCTTCTCCCTCGGGTCCTCAAGAATCTCAAGACCTAGGGGGTTTCAAGCTATCCTGGTGGCATCAGATTGGCCCTCCCCGGGCCCGGTACGTGGATGTCATGTTCCTGCTGGCGGACGTTCCTTAGCCTCTTCTTCTGCAGGTCGGCCTTCTGTCTCAAGGACTGCTGTTCCACCCCTCCTTGACGCCGAGGTTTGCGATGTCGTGGGTTTTTTCGGAGTTTGCTGACCATACTCAAGACCCGGAATTCCCAGATAGCTAAGATCTGCCATCACAAGTGGAAAACTTACGTCCACCGTTGTGAGAGTAACTATTCTCATTGGATCTTCTCCAGCCCAGTCTGGATCAAGGTCTTCGTCTTCCCTTTAAAGACATTCCTACGGGAATGGAGCACTTGCTCCTTCCCCTGTAACGTCCTCCCTTGGAGCCGTGAAATCTTACCTAGTCCTTGGGGTGCTTCAGGTTCCCCCTTCGAGCCCTTGATGATATCCCTCTTTGCCTTCTGTCCTGGAAGATTGAGTTCCTAGTGGCCATTATCCTCCATCCACAGGGGTCCCGAGCTGACTGCTCTTTTTCAGCAGCCTCCCTTTCTGGTCCTCCACAAGGATAAGGTTTTCCTTCGTCTGCCACAGTCTTTTTTTCTTAGGGTGGTTTTCCTCCCTCCACATCGAGGACTTGGTCTTACTCTCTTTCTGCTCGGTCCCCAGGCATCCATGTGAGTGCTTGCTTTTCCCTGCCTGGTTGTTGTCTGGGCAATTTGGGTCTATATTGTCCCTCACTAACCTTTTCTGTTGTTCGGACACCTTGTTCGTTTTCCCTGAGGGCCCTTGCGAGGACCTGTCTGCTTCCAGAGCTTCCATCTTCCGATGGCGTTGGTCTGATGTTAAGGAGACCTATCGGATAAAGGGAAGGGCACTGCCCTTCCATGTGACTGCTCTCTCTTCTAAAGATGTTGTAGCTCCCTGGGCCATTGGCATCAGGCTTCTGCTTCTCAGATCTGTAAGGCTCCCCTTGAGCCTCCATCTACTTTCTCTAAGTTTCACGAAATCCATTCTGTGGCCTCTGACGATGCCAGTTTGGGTTGTAAGTCTCTGCAAGCGGCTGAGCGCTAAAGGTTTGCATGGCCGTGTTATTCCCACCCTCTGGGACTGCTTTAGGACATCCCATGGTGCTGTGTCCCCCAGTGAAATAAGCGAGAAAATGGGATTTTTTTTGTACTCACCGTAAAATCCTTTTCTCGTTGTATTCACTGGGGGACACAGATCCCACCCTTGTTTTTTCACTGTTTTTGCCTGTCCAAGCTGTGTTGGTTCCTTTTCGGGTTCAGGACATGTTGGTGGTTGTTGGTTCCATATTCCTTTGTGTCTCTCTCCTACTGCTACGGTACAAACTATACCCATGGTGTCCCCCAGTGAATACAACGAGAAAAGGATTTTACAGTGAGTACAAAAAATTCCATTTTGTATGTGTTTAAGACACTTATTTTCCTCACCTCACTTTGGCTTACAAGAGAGAGTGCGCCAGAATTATATAAGGAAACTAATATAAGGAAACTAATAGGTGGTGTAAACTTAGACTAGACAGTACCTAATCTGGTCCATACCTATCTTTCTTCTTCCAAAAATCAGGAGTATTCCCATCTCTCTTTTTCCAAAAAATCTTCCATATATCATGACTCTGCCCCAACTAAACCTGACCTAGAACCATAAATGGTATAATTACTTTTCTCCATTGCACTCTTTGAAATGAATCCATCTTGGTTACATGGGCTGGACTAAAGCCTTAGCCCATGTGATCTTGCAGTACCAAGCCCTGGGTCTGCGCATATTTGGGAGGCATCCTATTTATTTACATAGAGCTGGAAAGAGGTGGCTCGGCAGGGGAAAGACATTGGGTGAATTAAATGAAATTTTTCAAGAATAAAATATCTAAACAAAGTAGTTAATTACTAAAATTCATATTATCACATAACAAATTATATCTATCTATAGAGAGAGAGATCTTTTTAATGGGAATACCCCTTGAAATTAAAAAAAAAAAAATACCCCTTCTATTGGATCTGCGAGAGTCCGACAGATCAGCTGCTCCAGGACAGCATGGTTCCCAGGAATGTTTACATGCTGGGACTTCAGTGGGGCAGCGCTACAGTACCTAAAGCTGCTGCTACCCTTTAATCTTTATGCATTTTTTTTTTTTTTGTGGGGGGGACTGCATCTGTCTTGGGATCTGTCAATCATATTAAGGAGCAGACCTGAGTGGCCACCACAAACGTAAACAGTTGCTCCAGCAGAAGCAGCCACATCCTGGGGACACCTAAGAGCTCATTTATCAGTAAGCCCCTACAACAGCATTTAGAGGGACCATCTCCTTAGTAGTAATAATTGTCTGCTCACAGTATCTTTCTTTATTCTACTTTTGCCTTCTTCGATAAGTCAAATGATCACAGTGTGACCTCTTTTTTTTTCTTTTCTTGAATGGGTCTTTTTCTGCTGCCTGTATAGAATATTGATAATTACTATGTGATCTCAAATTCAGTCCTGACCCCCTGTTCTTCTACCATACCTCCTCTCTGACAATGCCTCCCTGCTCCTTCACTGCCTCTCACATAATCTGCTCCCTATAGCCCCCGTCTCTCACATACTAATATTCACAGTTCCCCAGTCTCTTACAGTCACATCACATCATTATCACATTAGTTGGAGCAGTTTTGGACCTTTGGTGACATCATCTTCACAGTCTAAGGTCCTTGGGGGGGGGGGAAATATTTTAACCCCTTCCTGTGGGAGGAATTTTTCGATTTTCGTTTTTGACTCCGTTCCAAACCCCATAAATTTGTTATTTTTCAGTTCATAGAGCCATATGCAGGACAAATTGGTCTTCATAATGGTACCATTTACTAAAATTCAGAATGGGGTGGAATTGCAGAAAAAGTGCATTTCTGCGACTTTCTTACAGGCTTAGTTTTTATGGTGTTCACTCTGCAGCCAAAATAACATGTCACCTGTATTTTATGTTTCGGTACAATTCTGGGGATACCAAATTTATATAATTATGTGTACATTTTAACACCTTAAAGATCTAAAACTTTGCACAAAATTTTTTTTTTCTAAAAGTCGCCATATTCTGACACCCGTAACTTGCATATGATATCTTGTTTTTGTGGGGCTGAAGTACTTTTTATTTATACCATTTTGGGGAATGTTTATTGCTTTGATTAATTTTTATCAAAATTTTTATCAGAGGCAAAACTGTGAAAAAACGGCAGTTTGGCACTTTAATTTTTTTTTTTTTAGTTTGTACACCGGTTATTTTCGGACACAGGGATACCTAATGTGTTTGTGTTTCACAGTAAGTTTTAACTTTTATATGTATTCTAGGGAAGGGGGGGGGGGGGCGATTTGAACTTTTTTCTTTTCTTTTTTTTTTTTTTATTGCATTTATTAGACCCCCTAAGGGTCATGAACGCCAGGGGGTCTGATCCCTAATGCAATACATTACAATGCTAATGCATTGCAAAATATCGACATTTGTATGACAGGCTACATAAAGCAATCTGCTATATATATGCATGGGAGACAAGCCTGGGAGCCTTTAATAGGTTCCAAGCTGTCATGACAACAGGACGTCAGCCCCAGATCTTGCTCTTGGGCCCCACCAAAATTGTGCCTGGGTCAGCTTTAACCAAGGCGCTGGGGGCTTAATGCCCCCTATCAGTGCGGGCACTTACCGCAGGCATTAGCGCCGGGTCTCTGCTGTATAATACCGGGGGTTGTGGCAGCTCCTGAGCGGCCGCCATATTTAAATACCCGACATCCGCTGTACTATTATGCTGGATGTTGGGAAGGGGTTAATATTAGCTCTGCAGTGTTTTGCAGGAACATGATACTGGTACATAGATACAGGCAGGCGACATGGGTGATAGCATCAGCAATCATAGATTTTGAATCTACTTTGATGAATACTTGAATAACTAAAGAAAATGCTGGAGTGTTGCTTTAAGTGGTTTAGCAGTGATTTTGGTAATGGTAGACTCCCTTAAACCTTTTTCCACACAAAAAAAATAATACTCTGAAAACTGGAAATCATTCCTGTTATTGCAAATATAGATGATAGAATCATTTTTGAGAATTACTGTGTCAGATAATTTACATTTTGGAGAATCAATAGAGAAAAGCATTTTGTAATGAACAATTGTCTCACTAGTGCCCTATGTGTAGACTAATATACAGCATATACAGCATTTGAATGTACAGTACATTCTGTATCTGTATATTAATTCAGCAATTTTCTATACAATTCTCAATATATATACTTTATTATATTCATGATTTTTAGAACTTTTGAGCTTTTACAATGCAGTTTGCCTTCAAACGTTCACATTTTGACCACTGTAATTACTAGATAGTACTTATTAAAATTTCTAAAATTGGTAGGAGCTGTATTTTCTTCATTGGCTTCTAGGAGAATTACGGTAGGCATATGAAAAGAAAACATGCACGATGGCAGAAAAGCTTTTAAAAGCCATCTTTTGTACTCAAAGGATATTTTTTATATTTTTTAATTGGTCTGCTGAAATCCAGTTTGGCGCAAATTATTTGGAGAAAGAATGCAAAATTTAATTTAATGAATAAGCTACTATGCAAAACAAATGAAATGTTTACTATGATAATAAAGTATTTATTTACAAGAGCCTGCAGCATATAATCAAAATAAGATGTACTTCTTAACAATTTATCTGGTACTTGAAAAGAGCATGTTTCCATGGCAACCCTTTAACAAATTAGAGTGAAAAGCATATGAGTGAATCATCTCATAATCCTGTATTAGGTTTACAACCTCAGAATTGTTTTTGTACATTTTCTTTCTTTCTTTCTTTCTTTCTTTCTTTCTTTCTTTCTTTCTTTCTTTCTTTCTTTCTTTCTTTTTCTCTCTCTCTCTACTGTATTATTCTTGCTATCAAAATTATGGAAACCTCCATAGAGACCATGTGATGGATCTGGTTCACAGTTGTGACTTCTATTATAAATGTAAGCCCCATCTCAGATATAAAAAAGTATTATGCTGGTTATAATAAGATAGCTGCCGGACAAAGAGCTCTCTCTTCTGCCTCTCTCTCTGCCTCCATAAATTTCCAACTCAGCATACATGTTTATTTTAAAAAGGAGTAGTGAATAAGTCACTCAATGTCAGATACAGGTGCATCTCAATAAATTAGAATATCTTTGAAACGTTTATTTCTTTCAGTAATTACATTAAAAAAGTGACCTCTGTGAGAAAGTGACTGGTAAGGTTCTGGAGGGTTGCTATGTCTCCCCCAGATTCCTCACATATGTGTGGTAAGTGGGTTTACAACACAGGTAACAAAACCTCAGTTGTGAGAAATTATGTTGTTAACTGCTTCTTGTCTTACTAGGGAACTGTAAGGGAATTGCCAGTTGAGCAATTCTCCAGTGCTGCTGCAAAAAGGGAAGGGAATACAGAGACAGTGAGCCCTAAAGTTGACCCAGACCCTGCCCTACCTACTTGTCTCACTGTCCTAATGACAGGAACAACTTGGAGCTGGTCCCTACTCTGAATAAGTGACAACACAGAACGCAGACAGGACGCACAAACAACAAAGAGAGGTCAGCTAGCCAAGGGGTCGGTAACAATCGAGCAATGCAGTACAGAATCAAAATCCAAGAGAATAGTCAAAGGAAAGCCAGTGGTCAGAAAATCAGAAGAGCAGGTAACAAGGAACAAGGAGTATAGCCAGTAAGCAAAATGCAATAGCTGGCGCCAATGGGAAAGTGAGCAAACAATAAATAGGGAGAAAGAACCCGCCCCAGACTTGATAGGAGGACAGGCTGTCAATCACAAAGGCAGGACTAAAGTTAACTCTTAGTAGAGCAGGGGGAGAGCAAGGTGAAGGAGAAGGGCGTGGTGGAAAATCAATTAAGGAGGTGAGGGAATAGGACAGTGTTCAGACAATACAAGCAAAACCCAAAGGAAAGAATTACAACTGGGCACGCCTCCTGCGCCGCAGCATGCGCCCGGAGGACGGAGCCAAAGCCCGGACAGGCAAGGACGTTACAGTACCTCCCCTTTTACGAGGGGCCTCTGGACCCTCACCAGATGGACCAGGTTTCGAAGGGTTCTGGCGATGAAAGAGATTAATTAAACGTGGCGCATGTAGGTCCCTACCAGAAACCCACATTCGCTCTTCCGGGCCATAACCCTTCCAGTGCACGAGGTACTGAACAGCATTCTGCACCCGACGGGAATCCAGAATTTTTTCTACTTCATATTCTAGTTCCCCTTGGACCACCACCGGCGCAGGTGGACTGGAAGAAGTAAGGACAGGGGAGATATACTTCTTCAAAAGCGACTTGTGGAAGACGTTGTGGATACGAAAAGAACTTGGAAGTTGTAATTTAAAAGATACTGGGTTTATGAGTTCAGAAATGACATAGGGCCCAATGTAACGTGGTGCAAATTTCCCCGAAGGAACTCTAAGATGCAGATTCCTAGTGGACAGCCAGACTCGATCTCCCACTCTGTATTCAGGGCTAGGTAAGCGTCTTTTATTTGCCTGCCGTTTTTGATATTCTTTTGCTTTAACCAGGCTCAGACGAGCCTGGGCCCAGACTGTGCACAGTCGCTGATAAGTATGTTCGGCGGTGGGATTAACAGACTCGGTGCTACGGAGAGAGGAGTACCTGGGGTTAAAACCATAGTTGCAATAAAACGGAGACATTTTAGTGGTGACGTTAACCCTGTTGTTTCTTGAAAACTCTGCTAGAGGAAGAAAGGTTCTCCATTTTTCTTGAGCATCAGACACAAAACACCTTAAGCACTGTTCCAAAGTTTGGTTGAATCTCTCTGTCTGGCCATTGGTCTCAGGGGTGGAACGCGGAAGAAAAAGACAGAGAGACCCCCAGACGACCACAAAATTCCTTCCAGAATCTAGAGACAAATTGTACACCCCGATCAGATACAATATTTTCCGGTACACCATGCAAGCGGAGTATGTGATTAATAAAGAACGAGGGTAGACGTTTAGCACCAGGAATTTTCTTTAGGGGTACAAAATGACACATTTTGGAGAATCTATCCACAACAACCCAAATCACAGTCTTCCCTTGGGAACAAGGCAAATCAGTAATTGTCCATTGACAAATGGGACCATGGTCTCTTAGGTATAGGAAGGGGATGAAGAAGGCCCTCGGGTATTTTCAGAGCCCTGAGACAACACGGCACCAACCCCCACTTCAGAGGCATCAACCTCAATAATACATGGGCGATCATAGTCTGGTGGTACTAATACAGGAGCCTCAACAAAACATTTCTTGAGATGTACAAAAGCCTCTTCCGCTTCCGGAGTCCATTTGGTCACATCGGCACCTTTCTTTGTGAGATCAGTCAATGGCTTCACTATAGAAGAGAAATTCTTAATAAATTTTCGATAATAGTTGGAGAACCCCAAGAAACGTTGCAGGGCTTTAAGGTTGGAGGGGCGTTCCCAGTTTTTAATAGCCATGACTTTTAGTGGATCCATACAAAAAGAATCGGGAGTAATAACGTAACCGAGGAAGGTGACCCTTTGGACTCCGAAAAGGCATTTGGACAGTTTGGCAAAGAGAGAGTTTTAATGCAACAGTAGCAAAACACTCCTAACATGCTCAATATGTGTGGCCCAATCAGGAGAGAACACTAGAATATCATCCAGATAGACAATCACATAATGACCGAGCAAGTCTCTAAAGATATCGTTAACAAAGTGTTGAAATACTGCGGGTGCATTACATAACCCGAAAGGCATTACCAAATATTCAAAGTGACCTTCCGGGGTGTTGAACGCAGTTTTCCATTCATCTCCTTCTCTAATCCGGATCAGATTGTATGCCCCACGGAGGTCAATTTTAGAAAACCAGCGGGCACCCACAATCTGATTGAAAAGATCAGGGATCAGGGGAAGAGGGTACTGATTTTTAACCGTAATTTTATTTAATTCTCGGTAGTCAATGCATGGTCGCAGTCCGCCATCTTTCTTTTTAACAAAAAAGAACCCAGATCCCATGGGAGACTGAGACGGACGGATGTGACCTTTAAGAAGACTATCCTGAGTGTAATCCCGCATAGCCTCATGTTCTGGAGCAGAAAGATTGAAGATCCTTCCCTTAGGGTATTTGGAGTCGGGAAGGAGTTCAATCGCACAATCATAAGGTCTATGCGGTGGTAAAACTTCAGCAGCTTTAGGACCAAAAACATCATGAAAATCAGACAGAAATTCAGGAAGAAGCGTCTCCTCACTGAGACAATCGGAGGCATGCAAAGACATACAATGGGAGGAGCACTGATTCCCCCATTTCACTAACTCTTTTTTGGGCCAATCAAAGGTAGGGTTATGGAGGTCTAGCCAGGGAAGCCCTAAAATGATATCAGACGAGAGATCCTCCATAACAAAAAAACTCATGAGCTCCGTATGTATTGAGCCCACTTGCAAAGAGAGTAAGGGGGTTTTAAAACGGATTTTACCCCTGGCCAGTGGAGTAAAATCCGCCCCAGTAACCAACAGAGGAGTATCTAATGATACAAGTTCAATACGTAAAGCAGAAACAAACGAAAATTTAACAAAGTTAGTGGCAGCCCCAGAATCTACTAGGGCCTGCCCAGATCTGCCCCCAAAGGACAGAGACACAGGTAACATCAATTTGTGAGATTTTTCAGAAGATACCTGACTGCCTGAGTGGTTCTTCTGAATACCACTCAGGCCCTGAAGTTTTCCGCTGGTGTACGTGGTTTGATGGAACAGTCTCGGATGAAGTGACCCGGTTTGCCGCAATACAGGCAGGGATGATTTCGGAGACGATATTCTCGTCTAGCCTTGGTATCCAGTGCTCCCAACTGCATAGGCTCATCTCCAGGGGTGATAGAAGGAGAAACAGATTTTTTAACAGAAAGAGAGGGATAGACAGAAGACTTAGTGGGACCAATCCCCACCCTCTCTTTACGTCTGTCCTGGAGTTTCCTGTCAATGCGGACGGCTAAGGTCATGGCCTTTTCTAAGGTAGGGGGATCAGGGTGACCTACCCAGACATCCTTCACTGAATCATTAAGGCCCTGTTTAAAAAGAGCTTTCACAGCGGAGTCACACCAACCTGTTATACTCAACTTCCGAAACTCAGAGCAGTAAGTTTCAGCGGATAGTTTACCTTGCCGGAAGGTAAGAAGTTGGGACTCGGCAAGTCCAATTTGATCAGGCTCAGCATAAATGGCCCCCAAAGACTTAAAATTTTTTTCCCGATCTGTCCACTCCTCTGCCTCAGGGGGGAGTTTAAGGGCCCAACAGGTAACAAGGAACAAGGAGTATAGCCAGTAAGCAAAATGCAATAGCAGGCGCCAATGGGAAAGTGAGCAAACAATAAATAGGGAGAAAGAACCTGCCCCAGATTTGATAGGAGGACAGGCTGTCAATCACAAAGGCAGGACTAAAGTACACTATTAGTGGAGCAGGGGGAGAGCAAGGTGAAGGAGAAGGGCGTGGTGGAAAATCAATTAAGGAGGTGAGGGAATAGGACAGTGTTCAGACAATACAAGCAAAACCCAAAGGAAAGAATTACAACCGGGCACGCCTCCTGCGTGAATACTTATGACCATGTGATATTTCAGTTTTTCTTTTTTAATAAATTTGCAAAAATATCTACATTTCTATTTTTTTCTGTCAAGATGGGGTGTTGAGTGTACATTAATGAGAAATAAAATGAACTTTTTTGCTTTTAGCAAATGGCTGCAGTAAAACAGAGTGAAAAATTTAAAGGGGTCTGAATACTTTCCGTACCCACTGTATATTTATTGGGACAAAGGAATTGCAATAAAAATTTGTTTTTCTTGATGGAAAGTAATTATGTTTGTCTAGTTTTAAATATATGGAACCTTTTCAAAAAAAGAGAAATAAACAGTTTTTGTACTTATTTTCACAAATGTTGTTTGGAAAATGAAAGTAATAAAATATATACATGACTAGTAAAATGGTCTAGTTGAGCTGAGTGTCTAACCCCCCAACCTACCTTGTCTCCTTGAATCCCCATTAATGACACGGACACCAGAGGTTGGAGGAAAAGGCTACAGTGGCAATTAAATTACACCTTAAATAAACCATTAAATTACCATATCCAAGAATTATCATAAATAACATTATAAAATAATTTACATAACATTTACATAACAATTAACTACCCGTTTAAATAACCTTTCAATCCCAGCAACATGAACACAGAAATCGCATCCCCTTCTAAAGGAGGGGTCTCTGAAGGCACCAACCCCAAAACACAGCCACAACCTCCAATTATTACCCCCAGCCGTGATCCTCCTAGCTCACGGGCACCAACTTTGGAGGGTAATTCCATCCTGGGTACCGTGACCACAGGACTTGTTAACCATTCTGGTTCCCCAACCAGCATCCATACTACCAAGTGGGTGGAGATGACCCCTTACTCCTCCATCCTCATTCTGCCTCCAAAGACCCCTCCTGTGCACAACACGGCAAGCGCATGTGACATCTTACACGTGCTCGTCTCCCCACACCCACACAGCTCTTTCTATGCCATCCTGGATACCCAATAACCATATATCCAGCCCGATAGCATTAAGGCGAACACCATCCTGCCAGAACAGATCCGGCGAGTCCACCTCCATCTCCCTGTGCCTCATCACCAAACCACCATTCCGATCCACGAAACGTTCCACCGCCCGGTTAATCTTGGCCCTCGCCCGGTCAATGCCCGCCACCAATCAAGTGTGACACCAGCACAGCCGAGTGACTATAGCAGACCAAACCATGAGCAACCCGGGGAAGAACGACCACAACCGCAGCAAATCCAACTTAATGTCCCGCATGACTTCCCACGAAGCACGCAGCCCAAGATCATTGCCCCCTGCATGGATGACCAACACATCAGGGGACCTATCCATGTCAACAAAGTACTGTACCTCTGACAATAGCCGCGACCACAACTCCCAACCACTTGACCTGGACCAAGGACCGGTCGAAACCCAACTGCCGTCCCGAAGGCCTGACATCCGCTTGAACTCCGCCCCAATGGATGTAGGAGTGCCCAATGACCCATACAAGACACGGAGAGGAACCTGAAACACAACACAAAATTACGAAAAATCACACAGAAAACAGTTGTTCCCCTGTGACCCAAGTCAAACTCCAACCCCCAGCATCGCATCATAACAGCTGTGGTCTGACATAAAGATGGAAACGGTCCGACTCCCACCTCCCGATCTTCTTAATAACCTCGGCCGGCAACCCCCACCGAGCCGCCTCTGTTGCCGCACCAATCCGAAACGAGTGGGAGCTATATTCCTTAGAATGTAGCCCCAAAAACTGCGAAACCCTGACGCAGAACCTGAATGAACTGGAACCGAGACAAACAGGATAAATCAGCATGCACTAGCAACGCCTGGTCACCCACCGGGCGATGCTGTAAAAACAACCCATAGCACTCCACAGGGCACAAAGAGGAGCCTGGAAGAGACCGCAAGCGGACCTCCAAACCCCTACCAGCCTGATCCGTCTTTGACCTGCGCACCCGGCACACCATCTCGCCTCCAGACTCAGCACAGTCTGACAAAAATAAACCCCAGGATACCCCCTACTCGGGGAAACTAACTCAGACACCCGAAAAGCCTCAAAAAATGCCAGTGAAAACGTCCACAGTATGACCTCATAGTCCGAGGTGCAAACCCGCCCCAACACACCCAACAAATCCAACAGAATGCCAAAGGACATTGGGCATCCCTAACCACCAAACCCCGCCGGAAACCTTCACGGCCTACCGCACCAGAAATGACTTTGTGAAATCCCGATACCCCCCAGAATTTAAACCAGAAGGCCAAGGCTGACAACCTCCTAGCCAACCCCGCTGAAGAGACCCCTGACCCAGTCCACGGGGACACCCCTACCGTACAACTCTCCCACTCCACCCAGCACTGCCAGTACCTTTGTCACGTGGAATCCCCAAGGGATCACCTCACTAAAGACATCACCAACCTCAAACCAGCTTCCACATGTCCTCCGGGCAAGGAACGCCCACCGAGTCCACGTCTGGCGCCACCTCCCAAAACCGGTCACACTGAAAACGAGAGATGGAGTCAGCAATTACATTCCGAGAACATGGCAGATGCACGGCCACAAAATGCGCATTCAGATCCAGGCCCCTCAACACCAGCCTGCGCAACAACTTCACCACTGGCGGTGAATAAGCAGACTGCGAGTTGATGGCCTGGACGACCCCCAGATTGACACACTGAAAACAGACCCTCCGGTCCCGCAACCGCTCCCCCCATATCACTGCCGCCACCACTATTAGGAACAGTTCTAACAGAGCCAAATTCCGTACCAGGCCATCCCCATGCGTCCGGCCACCCGCAAAAGCAACATTGACCCTGAAAATAAGCCCCAAACCCATGCGTCCCCGATGCATCCGTAAACAGCTCCAACTCGCCGTTAGAAACCGGCGCAAGCAGCAGAGACCACCCATTGTACTGCGCCAAAAACTCTCCCCAAACAACCAAGTCCTCCCGCAATTCCACACTTAATCGAACAAAATGGAAGGGATGCCGGACGCCCGCTGTGGTCCCAGCCAGACGCCGACAAAACACCCGCCCCATGGGCATGATCCGACAGGCAAAGTTAAGAGGCCCCAGCAAGGACTGCAACTCCTGCAACCAAAGCTTCCTCTGCCACGACACCCGACCCACCAAGGCCTGCAGCTCCTCTAACTTATCCTCCGGAAGCCAGCATTCCAGCCTAACCATGTCAATAACAATCCCCCAGTCTTCTCCGGCACCAAAGGGATGCCAAAAGACGGCAGATTCCCTGCATGGTCTGCAACAACAATAGACACACCCATGTGCCCAGGGCGCCAATGAACAGGAAATCATCTAGGTAGTGCAGCACCGAGTCCACCTGAGCTCGCTGACGCACCACCCATTCCAAAAAGGTGTTGAAATCCTCAAAATTGGTGCAAGAGATCGAACACCCCATGGGAAGACACAAATCCACATAGTACTGTTCCTGCCATCTGCACCCC